>JAHQCQ010007564.1:0-17326 GCA_023539305.1 Ilex asprella | reverse complement strand
ATATCCACCACCACCACTGTCCTCTCTCTCTTTCTCTCTCAACGCCTCATACAAAAACCTAACCTCAACTGCCCCTGCAACTCCCCTTACGCTTGCCACCACTTCATCAAGCCCTCCACGGCTCGTAACACACCACCTCCCCTCCTCCACCGCTACCCGTGAAACCCAAAACCATCGATTCTCTTGTGCTCAAGCAAATTTCAGGGAATTAGGAGGGAGACAAACAGAGATCTACAGAGAATTTTTCAAGTATGGAATCAAAATCCTAAACTAATTCTTCATCAATTCAAATTTGGAATCGCAATACCGAATCTGAGCAAGCAATTCCGGGCCGGTGCCATGAAGTAGAGCTTCATTGTCCATGGGAGCTGTAGCAAATTAGGTATTGGTTTGATTACGTTGTTGTTTGTGTATTTCTGTGTTTGAGTGAGACAGAGAGAAAGATTATGTGTGAGAGAGAGAGAAACATTGTGTATTTGCGGGGAAGTGTTGGTGTGTGTGTTGTGTGTGTGTGCAAGTGCTCAAAACTTAAAGAGAGAGAGAGAGAGATGGTGTATTCTTTTTTTGGGGGGGGATACTGTTTGAGAGGGACATAGACTGATGCAGTGAGATGCCTCTGTGAATGAGAAAGAAGATAAGAGAGAGGAAGGTGAAGATGTGTGATTGGTACCATTTTAATTTTAGTCAAATAAGGGATAGTGGTGTTTGGAAATAGTTATTGACATGAAATACCAAAAATGTCCGTCAAAACTGTCATGTGCCAGACATGATATTTTTCGTCTCTTTTTTAAACAGTAGTTAGTGTCAACGACCATATTGATCGAATGTGTAAATTTTGAGGATCAAATTGACGAAAATAAAACTTTGAGGACCAAAGTATAACTAACGATAAACCTCAAAAACTATTGGTATAATTTACCCAAATTTAAATAAGAGGGGGGGATAGGCCATTGGAAAATTTAGTAAAGAGAAATGGTTCGTAAAGAAAGTGACTTTGGAGTTAGATTTTCATTGGAGCTTGATTCTTTGTGGCATGCTATCTAGAAGCAGAAGTAAGTATGAAATACATTTCAATGGATTTTAAATATACAGTTATAAAAGATACAACATCCACTATTTGACTGTGTTTTTCAGCATCAGACTGGGATAAGAAGCACATGAACAGTTTTACTCTAAGATACTGATTTTGTTCTTGTGAACTAAAATGGCTTTACTCTGCACCTTACATGTTGTACTTTTAATCACCATCTACTCTTTTTTGCAGTCTCTCCCTTGTTTGCCAGATTTATCGTCACATGACAATTCAAATTCGCTGGGATCACTAAAATTGGGAAAGTACACAGAGGTGATCTCGCTCTCCTTTAACTGAAAATGTTATTTATAATGTCGTCGCTCGTGTGTAGCATTTTACTAGTTTATGACTTTGCTCTTACAGTGGTTTAAGGATGTATTATCAACTGATATATCTGAGAAGTGTAAGGATGTTCTTAATCAACTATCGAAAAAACATTGATGTAAAGTAAGTCAATCGCCCATCCTTTTTATGTGCCTCATTGTTTTTGTAGTGTTTACATACACCATGTATACATAACTACTTTTTTTTTGTTGTGGTTCAAGATCGTAGAGATTGTAATACCCGAGCTTCATGCTATGCGTCTGGCTCATATCGTTTCAATTGGTTCTGAATCGCTATCCTCAATAAGACCTGATGTTGAGAACGGGTATGTTGCTTCACCTTTAAATGGTTGTTAGTAGATGTACGTCTCTTGATCTACAATTTTGTATTGTTCTTTAGGAATCTTTTTTTTTTAGCATAGCTTGCTCTTATTTCTTTCTTCTTGGGTAGGAATGGGGTGAAATTAACATTTGATACTCGCACTAATCTGGCTCTTTTTCGGTCATTCAAGGCGTCAGACTACGTTGCAGCCCAACGCCTTAGGTGAGGCAAAATTTTATTGATTAGCGAGGTCATAGTATACCGAAACAATTCATGTTTATATACAAATTTCTGTAATTCGATGCAACGTTTTGAGGAAAATAAATAATGACTAGAAACATACAAGTTTTTTTGTGAAATATTAATTGGTTACTTGTCTAGAATAAAGTTTATAATCTTTGGAATCTGTTCTTTCAGAATGGATGAAGTATGAAAGTAAAAAGTGTTGTTATGTTTCACCATATTTCGCAGTTATTGTTGTTTTCTGAAAACCCTGTTTTTTATGTTTTTTGGCATTTTATGTGACATTTGTGGGTTTGAACTTCATCATTCCCTTCTCCTGTAATAGTTTCTGACTTTAAACTGATGTGTTGCAGACGAAGGATAATGTATTACCACATGGAGATATTCAAGAAGGTGAATGTCATAGTGACCCCGACAACTGGGTATGATCAACTTAGCTGTGCTAATTTTATAAGCAAAATGATGTGAAATAGATATTTAGGTTGTATATATATACTTTATATACGTGTGCATCTATGTGTATATATTTGTCTTTATTTTTTCCCTCCACGATTGGATAGGGGAGAGGGGTTGTGTAGAGGTGACAATTGTGTCGAATTAAACGGGTTTGTATCTAAAATCACTCAACCCACAAATGAACCATTTATTAAACGAGTGAAAAGTGTCGAAATTGAACACAACCCACTTATTTTGTGGGTTACCTGACACGATCCGTGTAACCCACGAAATAAATTGAAACAAGCTTTGAAAATTAATGCTTATGAAGTAATACCGATTGGAGGAGAGAGAAATAGAAAATTTTGAGAAAAATTGATCAACAAGAAGAACAACAATTTCAAAGCTGACAAAAAAGCTATATATACTAGGGTAACTTGTCTATTTTGTGTATGTAGGTTATAAACGGGTTGATATACTTTAAATGAACACGACCCATGTAATAAACGAGTCTAGTGGATTAACCCGTTTATCATTTGAATATGTCAAGGTCGAATTCAAACCCGTTAATTTTATGTCAATTTGTGTATCATGTTGCATTTTGTCAACCCTTAGGCGTGTTTGTTCGATTCATTGTTTATTTAACAATTAGCAATAATCACGTGTTTGAAAACACTCTACAATATCAAAAATCAAACATTAATCATGTAGCATTTATATTTTAAATAGCATTTTTTTTTCTTTTCTTTTTTTTATTTAAGCAATTTAAAATTAAAATAAACAGAGTGAAAATAAGTAAGAAGTAGGTATAAATTTATAGGGTTGTTTGACATATAAAAAAGTGCAAGTTGAATTGTTTGATATTGAGGTTACACGGAGAAGATGATATTTTCGAGTGGGTAATATGATAATTTCGTTTTGGCAGCATGACAGCTCCTGTAATACCCCATAGTCCTCCTAAATTTGGAAAAACAAATGTGCAGGTTTCAGGTAAGTTGATTACTGCTTTTAACTTACACTTGAGAGAAGTGTTTTCTCTTCAAATCTAACAAGAGGCTGTTTTCAATGATTAACATGGGTGATTTCTAATACATGCATGTTGAAACTGTTTTGGGCTTGACTACGGTTTACTTCCAAATTTTATTACCTTAATAATTTTTTTATAATTTTTATGAGTCATTTTATAAAAAAAAAAATTATAAATTTTATGAGTGATTTATCACTTTTGTCAATTTTGTTTTTACCACAAAGTGGTAAATATAGCTGCCCAACAATGATAAAAACACACACAAAAATAATAAAAAAATCCATAAAAATGATAAATTAGGGTATAATACCATTTTTTTGATACCGTAAACTTGTCCAACTGTTATTTGCACCTTGTAAAGACTAAGTTAAAATTTACCTCAATTGATCATTATTTTAAAATTAAAAAGTATTACTTAATCTTTAAAAATAATAATTTTTAATATGAAATCAAAATTATTTTTTGATATGGTAACACTATGTAGTGATACTCGTGTTGTTATTGGTGCAGCTCATTAGTTCTTTTTTTTTTTCAGATAATTTATGGATGCGTTTTTATTTCAGGAAATCTGATGCGATTTATTAGATCAGCAAATCTTCTTGGGCTCCCAGCCATTTCTGTCCCTGTAAGTGATATCTTGTGTTAGACAACAAAACATTGGTTAGATCTTTGGTGCAACATATGAAGACTAATTTACCCTATTTTTTATTATTCTCAAATAACGGACTTGTTGCACCCAAATTTGTTGTTATCGACGGAGAAAGCTCGATTGACAAACAACGTTTAGGCTATTGTTTATGATGGGTTTAATAACCTTGTTTCGGAACTTCCTTGGAGTACAGGGAACTAATAAAAAAGATTTCATTTATTAATTTAGTCGAAAGAATTTCGGTTACAGAAAAGACTGTGTCAACAACCTTAATTATTGCAATAACTACTCACTAAAATTAATATAAAACTACTCTTAAAAACAATTATTTCATTCTATTGTTTGCCTTTTATAGCCACTATTTTCAACAGTTCTGCCTCCATCGACATTCATCTAGCTGGTAACTCTCAGACAGTTACTTCTCCTTTTAAAATAACAGCGTGGTTGATCATTTTCCACATTTCTTCAAATTTTGCCACCTGCCCTCTTCTCAATGCTTCAAATTTGCTAAATGTCAACTCATCAAACATCCCTATAATTCTATATATTTAAGTCCAAACATAACCTGAATAACTTTTTAAGGTCTAATTCCATCTATTTTTACTGAGACAATTCTTATTTGTTCATCAACAATTAATCTAGCTCCTGAAATATATAACATTATTGATTCTTTCTCGAGGTTCATTCAAGTTTATTGAAATATAAATATTTAACAGTATTTGGGTACGTAATAATATTGTATTTTTATAAGTAGAGTTGAGTATCATGGAAACAGTTGCCGAATAATAAAACATCGATATAATTTTTTAATCTATAAATATAGGTATGTTTTACTGAATCATATATATCTTTTTGTTAGTTTTTATTAATCGTTGAACAAAACCAATATTATATGACCATCACAATTCTGAAGACTAACTATTTATCTTTTCAACTCAAAATTTCAACACGTAGGTTGGATATGATAAGCAAGGACTTCCTATAGGATTGCAACTAATAGGCCGTCCATGGTGTGAGGCTTCGATTTTGCGTTTGGCTGCTGCTGTCGAGGTATGTGGATTAATATTTCACCCTGGGCGGCCCAAGATAAATTGGGGGTCTATGACGAAATTTTTAATGTGGGCCATATACTAGATTTATTATATTATTTAGTTATAAAAATATTAAAGTTTTGAAAATTATTTTCTTACTTATATATATATACTAGTTATATAGTTCAGGGACTATGTACTAAACAAAAAATCGTAAGCATTTACTGTATATGAAAGCTTTTTATAACAAAAAATAATCGGTGACAATAAATGAAAAAGGCATGGACGACTTAACAATAAACTAAGTCCTCACAATCCCAACAAAAAAAAAACCCCAAGTCCTCACAATATACTAACTATACTAAATGGTCAAGTATTTTTATTTTCTACATATTATGGAACAATGCATTACTCAATAAAAAAATGAAAAAGACACCCATAACTTCCATTTTTAATTTGTTAATTTGTTTCAAAGAGAAAAATGCACCCCAAGAATACAAAATTTAGGAATCCTAATACCGAAACCTCCCAAAACTAACCAGTTTGCTGCCAAATAAATAAATAAATATAAAGCGTAAATTTGTGCCCAAAAAAGAGCATAAATACAAATCACACATTTGAGAGAAATTTTCTTCCTTGAAGCGGATGATAAACAAAAACCCTATATGAAGCAGAGATTAAAAATTATGTGTTCGTAAATTTCATCTACAACTTTGGCATCAATTGATTTAAGTTCTAACATAACACAAACTTTAGCAGTATCCAACATTCAACTTAAATATTGATCAATGAATGACAAATAGATAATCAAACACAATAAACTCTTTTTGGATCATCCACCATAATAATCCACATTTTAAAGTCAACAAAATTCATAGACCCACATTCTCAAAACCAATACTATTAAGTTCCATAACCTAGAACAAATCACATTAATCTCTCCCAAAATAAAAACCATTTCCATACATCTCACTCATAGAAAATATTCTTAAATTCAGTAATTCAAAATTTCCACTTCAAACCTAGAAATACTTGTCCATTAACATAAGTGGAGATTTCAAATGTGGAGATCATATACTCCAAAAGAAATAAATAAAATTTTTATTCTCTTGATTAATTAATAATGAGACACAATCCACAAAAATGTAAATGAACATTTACATAAATGAATTCATGTGTATTTACATATACACCAACAATCCTAAACCCATCCGATTTCTTTTTCTCATGATTAATAATTTAATTATGCCTAGAATTGCCCATCACAAAAAAGTTCAATTTTATACACAAAAGCTTATGGAAATAATTGGTTGTGATGCATTCCCAACCACAGTTTTGCTCAGAAAAATACGAGGACAATATCGAATAAGAAAACAAAAAGAGAAAAGAGAACACGAGTCCTAGTGTCGGTCAAACAAAGACATCAACTAATTAGAGGAGCAAATAAAGCCTTCAAATCAAAATAATAAAGATAAAAAAAAATTAAAAAACGTGTACACAAAATTATCATTGGTTATAGACATCCATGCAAGCACGATGTCTTTATGATGAATGGTAGTTCTTAAGTTGCATAACCTCTCCACAATTAAGAAACCCAACAACTAAGAGCCAATTGAAAATTTACAGCATAACAGTGATGGTATTTTCATTTTGAGAGCACAAAAAAAAAAGTTTATAAGGGATTTTTTTTCTCAGAAGGTAAGTATTCTAAGATAGTTATCTTTAAAGGACAACAAACATAAGACTGACTTTTTTTTCCCATGACAGTATACCAAAACTAACATATGAAATAAACTATTATATTTTTTAAAACTATGCTTAGACGGTTGGACTTTTGGGGTAACATTAGATATTCTAATGCTAGAACACAACAGAGGCTAGCAACATGCAGATTATAAAGCAAATTATGAAAGAAATCAATGCATTAAAACTTCAAAAATACAAAGAAAATAAAAAGACAGAGTAAGGAAGGAGAAAACCTTGTTCTTGTTTTGTGGTGACATCCATGGGAAGAAGAAAAGGTCAAGAAAATGAAAACCTTGCAAGTTATAGAAAGATAAGAAAGAACAACTATGTTGAAGTCCTGAAACATGTAAAAATAATTATAGATTTTAAGTATAGATTTATAATTAGAATTAAGAAAATTGCTACTAAACTTTTGGCCAAATCAACAATTATTAGAATTATGATGTGAGCAAAATAACTTTTCGAAATAAAACATGCAAAGAACAGTTAGATCATATGACATGCAATTTAAATAAATACGAAAAATGTATAGACATTCAATCTATATAAACTAAATAAATTAATTTGGAATGAGCTGGTCTACAAGTCCGAGAGGCGTATGATTACTGTCCTAAAGCAGTTGAGCCTCCCCACGTGAGGATACTGATGGACACTAGCGACTCCAAGATCAAATCCAGACGCTCGTAGCAACACCTCCTCAATGGTCACGTCCACCGGAAAGTTAGTATGAATCCGACTCGAATCGAGTTGCTCGAATAACAAATATAAGAAGATAATTGTATATATCTATTTGCTTGTATAAAACACTTGGCTGAGAATTGTTGTACTTTTTGAATCTTGCGTAGGATGGCTTATATAGCGATAGGTTTTGAAAGTAACTCTTCAAAATTTTAACCGAACGGCTTGAATTGCCATAAAATCAAATGTAAGTACTTAATGCTATTCTTGAATATTCACAATAAATAAAATTTAAGGTAGTAAATATTATTCTTGAATATTCACAATAAATAGGATAAAAATTTTGTAACTGAAAAATTCAAAATTTAAACATAATTTCAATGAAAATTCAATTGAAGTTTTAAAACTTAATTTTATTCTAACAATCCCCCACAAGTTTTTAAACTTCAAAATATCTCAAATATTTTACTTATACTTTAATATAAAAAATATGAGCAACTATTATACTGTGTAATAGGTGTAGGTGTCTTTTAAATTTGAACCTCATTTAGTGTTAACAGTTTTCCTCTGAAGGATCATAGTGACCAAAGGCTTGAACTAGATCCTTTGAACCAGAGTTCAACATGTCACACACACAGTACCGATTTTGGTCAAAGATTCGCGTGTCAGTGCTATTAATGGCCTTGCACTTAATCTTGTTTCTCATGAGAGTTTCTAGAGAATAGCCCAATTCTCATAGTCGCGGACTCACAACTACTCTCACTTAGGTGAGCCCTCTAAGGGTACATGTGCACAATACCCTGCAGGAGTGTTCCTGCCTCGGTCTCATTCAGGGTAAAATCATTCCTTACCGTCACACTACATATACACTGCTGTCATAGGGATGAGCAGGAAAATATCTCTTCTTTGATATTTCCTAAATAACAGTGCTAATGAGTCACGCAATATGGATTGTTTCTACCCATTGAACTTCCTTCATGGGGTCCCCAATCACAAAAGTTGGGTTACCTCCCTAGGTGACTCCCTTGTGGGCTTAAGCTCATCCCCCTCGACAGTTCTGGGATAGCTTTCCTCAAAAGCCCTTTAGTTCGCTGATCAGTTATATTAAGTTCAGACTTCACAAAGTTTAGTGAGATTATGCTTTTACTCAGTATTTTCTTTATTGATTTATATCTCACTTGTATATGTTTATTCATCTTTTTATTATTATGATTTTGCTTCACAAGCTTAATCACTGTCTTACTATCACAGTATAATGAAATGACAGGTATGAGTTTTTCCACCAAAGATATCTCTAGTAACAAATTTTTTATCCACTCAGCCTCAGCACATGTGGTATCTAAGGTTATAAGTTCTGACTCCATAGTATTTCTTGATATTAGGGTTTGTTTTTTAGATCCCCAAGATATGGCTGCTCCTTCTAACAAAAAAATACAGTCAGGTGTAGACTTTATATCTAAACTATCGGTGATCCAATTGCATCACTAAAGCCCTCAACTACACTAGGAAATCCACTATAACATAAAGAATAGTCTAAGGTTCCTTTAAGGTACTTAAAGACTCTCTCTAACGCAACCCAATGCACTTTACTTGGACTATGTGTATATCTACTCAATCTCTCTATGGCATATTAGATATCTGGTCTCGATTTATTAGCTATGTATAACAAAGACCCAATCATTTGTGAATACTTCAATTGTGAAATAGGTTCTCCTTTATTTTTCTTCAAATGCACATAAGGATCATATGGCGTTGATACAGACTTACTATCATAAAAATCAAACTTTTTTAACATTTTCTCTATGGTGTTAGACTGACTAAGAGATATTCCATTAGATGTTTTCTCTATTTTCATTCCCAATACTACATAGGCTTCTCCCAAATATTTCATATCAAACTTAGTAGATAAATAAGCTTTAACATCATTAACGATCTCCAAGTTTGTCCCAAAAATTAGTATATCATCTACATAAAATCACACAACCAATATCACTATCCTTGTAGTATAAACATTTATCACTTTCATTAATTTTAAAATCATATTCTAGAACTACTTTATCAAACTTCTCATGCCACTGTTTGGGAGCTTGTTGAAGGTCATATAAAGACTTCATTAACTTACAAACCCTATGTCCTTGTCCTTTTACCATAAACCCCTCAGGTTGTTACATATATATCTCTTTATCTAAATCCCCATTTAGAAAAGCAGTGTTGACATCCATTTGATGTATTACTAAGTTATGGATAGATGCTAGGGCTACTAGTATTCTAATGGTAGTAATACTAGTCACAGGCGAGTATGTATCAAAATAATCTATCCATTTCTTTTGAGTAAATCATTTAGCCACCAATCTACCTTTATATTTATCTATACTCCCATCAGGTTTTAGTTTCTTCTTAAATACCCATTTACACCCAATAGCTTTGCTTCTAGGAGGCAATTCTACTATCTCCCAAATATTATTAAGCAATATAAATTCAATTTCACTATTAATAGCCTCCTTCCAAAAAGGTGCATCTATAGAAGACATAGCTTCTATATATGTCGTTGGCTCTCCTTCTATTAGAAAAGTAAAAAATCCTTCTCCTAAGTCCTTTTTTATTCTAGGTCTTTTATTTCTCCTTAGCTCTACATGTTGTTCTATATTTTTCTCTATGGGAGTACTAGAACTAGTAGAAGGTTGATCATTAGTTGAAGGTGTTTCTCTTACTTGACTAGGCATTGTATTTTTAAAAGGAAAAATATCTTCAAAAAATGTTGTATCTCTAGATTCAATTATAGCATTGCTTGAAATTCCACTAATTTTCGAGTTAATAACTAAGAATCTATTATCACTACTATTTTGGGCATACCCTATAAAGACGGTGTCTACGGTCTTAGGACCTATTTTCTTTCTCTTTGGTTCGGGAATAGCTACCTTAGCTAAACACCCCCTCATTTTCATGATACTAGGATTAGGAACTCTTCCCGTCCATATCTCATATGGAGTTTTTTCATTATCTTTAACATATACTCTATTTAGGATGAAACAAGCACTAAGTATAGCTTCCCCCCACAAATTATCAGATAAGCCGAAACTAGTCAACATTGAATTTACCATATCCATTAAGGTTCTATTCTTTCTTTCAACTACCCCATTTGACTGGGGAGAATAAGAAGGAGTCACTTCATGTATTATTCCATGTTCTTCACAAAATGTACTAAGGTTAGTTAGAGTATATTCACCCCCTCTATCTGACCTTAGTCTTTTCACTTTTCTCTCTAATTGATTTTCAACCTCATTTTTATATATCTTAAATTTATTAAATACTTCATCTTTGTTCTTGATAAGATAAATATAACAATATTTAGAACAATCATCTATAAAAGTCACAAAACATTTATTTTCGGCTCTTGTTGGCGGTCTACTAGAATCACATACATTACTATGTATAAGTTCTAGAAGTTGGGTATTCCTTTCTACACTCTTATGAGGTTTTCTAGTTTGTTTGGCTTGTACACAAATTTCACACTTATGTTTAAAATCTACATGAGATTTGGGAATAAGATTGAGATCCATCATCCTTTTGATTTTCTTTAGACTTATGTGTCCTAATCTTCCATGTCATACATTGCAAGATTCAATATTGAAAACTTGATAAGAAATTTCATTAACTTCCAAAAGTATATTCAATTTAAATAAACCATCACAAACATATCATTTGTCAACAAATATATTATTCCTAGTTATCACAACTTTATTTGACTCTATTACAACCTTATAACCTTGTTGGACTAAGAATGACCCACTAACTAAATTTTTTCTAACTTCAGGAACATGTCGCACTCCTTTCAAGATCAATGTCTTCCCAGATGTCATCTTTAATTCTATGTCTCCAATTTCAAGTACTTGTGCAACAGAATCATTTCCTAGTGTTACACTTCCTCCACTTGATTTTTGATAAGATTTAAATAAATCACGATCAAAGCAAACATGTATATTAACCTCATCACCAATCTTTATTTTGATAAGTAAAATTAACTTGGGAACGATTATACCTAAAGGAGGGTTCGGGAGAATTATCTCCATCCATTAGAACATTGACTTGAGCTCTTAGACCTCTTTGATTTGGCTTGGACTTTGACTTATACGGCTCAGTCTTCTTGCAATAGCAATTCCTAGCCAAGTGATTGGTTCGTCCACAAACAAAGCAAGGCATCATCTCTTTCCCTAAGCCCTTGAACTTATTATTATTATTATTATTATTTTGATAGTTTTATTTTTGACCATTATTAGGACGACCATTAAACCTCTTATTCTTAAAATTTTTTTCCCTAGGTCAGAAATTGTTATGGTTGTTACCATTTTCCACTAGGTTTACTTTAGGGGGTCTCTCATTTTGTGAGTTTGTACCAACCTTATGTTTTTCTTCAACCCTAAGTGCGTTTATAGTTTGGGTTAAAGTTACATCTCCTTGCTTATGTCTAAGGGTCTTAGCAAAATTATCTCAAGAAGGTGGAAGCTTGTCAATTAAGCTTGAAATTTTAAAATCTTCACTAAATGTAGTTCCACCCTTTTCAATTTTCCTCAAGAATTCTTGATATTCATGGATTTGTTCACCAACAGGTTTATTCTCTACCATTTTATAATTATTAAAATTAGAGATCATAAACTGTTTAATCCCTGTATCAACAATCCCATTCTCGGCCTCTAAAGTGTTCCAAAGTTCTTTAGCGGTTGTCGTAGTATTATGGTAGACATCATAAAGATGGTCAGAAAGAGCAATAAGAATCCTATTATGACAATGATATTCAATTTGCTCAGGAGTATACGATGAAGATGACACTTGACTAGATTGAGACTCATCTATAGTAGAAATTAAGCCTAGTACAGTCAACCAATATTGAACTTATTTTTGCCACCTACGAAAATTTTGACCACTAAATTTTTTGGGTTTGACACTATTAACTTCTTCTAGTCTAGTCATCCTTAATTTAGAATTCAAGGGCAAAGAAATAATAAGAGATATGCAAAAAACATGTATTAAATTTAAATCTCAACTGTCAAAATTTTATTTGTAACAAAATTAAGAAATGTGTTTAAATTATTGTAATAGCTCTTGAAACTTTAATTTAATATAATTTATTTTTTTCAAAGCAAGTAGCTATTTTTTTTTTAATATTATAGCAAGTAGATACCTTTTTTTTTTAGATCTCTTTGGATATTCTATTACTATTCAAAAATAGCTACTATTTTTTTTTATTACAGAAACTTTTTATTATTATTATTATTCCAGAAACTGTTTTCCAGAAAACAGAAAACAGTTTTTTTTTTCAGAAAACAGAAACAGTTTTTTTTTTCCAGAAAACAGAAACAGTTTTTTTTTTCCAGAAAATAGTTTTTTTTTCAGAAAACAGAAACAGTTTTTTTTTTCAAAACAGTAACACAAAAAAAATGTTACTATTTTTTTTTTAAAAAAAATATTTTTTTCCAACAACAAAATTCAGCTGCTTTAGATTGTAAAAATAATTATAGATTTTAAGTATAGATTTATAATTGGAATTAAGAAAATTGCTACTAAACTTTTGGCCAAATCAACAATTATTAGAATTATGATGTGAGCAAAATAACTATTCGAAATAAAACATGCAAACAACAGTTAAATCATATGACATGCAATTTAAATAAATGCAGAAAATGTATAAACATTCAATCTATATAAACTAAATAAATTAATTTGGAATGAGCTGGTCTGCGAGTCCGAGAGGCGTGTGATCACTGTTCTAAAGCAGTTGAGCCTCCCTACGTGAGGGTATTAACGAACACCAGCGACTCCAAAATCCAACCCAAACGCTTGACAAATATAAAACACTTGGCTGAGAATTGAGTTGCTCGAATAACAAATATAAGAAGATAATTGTATATATCTGTTTGCTTGTATAAAACACTTGGCTGAGAATTGTTGTACTTTTTGAATCTTGCGTAGGATGGTTTATATAGCGGTAGGTTTTGAAAGTAACTCTTCAAAATTTTAACCGAACGGCTTGAATAACCATAAAATCAAATGTAAGTACTTAATGCTATTCTTGAATATTCACAATAAATAAAATTTAAGGTAGTAAATATTAGTCTTGAATATTCACAATAAATAGGATAAAAATTTTGTAATTGAAAATTTCAAAATTTAAACATAATTTCAATGAAAATTCAATTGAAGTTTTAAAACTTAATTTTATTCTAACATAACAATCAAATCCAAATTAGAACAATGCATCACCCAATAATTATAGTAAAAATCAATATAAATCAAGCAACCTTATAGAGAGAACAAAAGAAAATTATATGAAGAGCTTAACACAAAAAATGCAGCTCAGAACATTCATGTAAAAGGCATAACACCTGTTTTGAGCTAGTTAGAAAATGATTAAATTTATAAATATGCCCTCTATTGCAAAGTCTCTAACAATGTGCTATATATATCATATTGGCGAAAAATTAAAAAATTCAAAAGGGGCTTCATTGTTGAATAATTGAAGATAGAAGAGAGATGAGGGAGAAGAGGAGTGGTGAAGAGAAAATATAGAGGTGAGGGAAAGGAAAAGAGAGATCAGTGGCAAGAAGGAAGAAAATTTTTAGGAAGAAGATTTGGAGATAGGCGTTAATTTGGGCAGCCAAATATGCCTGATGACTTAGAAGTCACTGCTGGTTTTCCCAGTGTGTTTGTGTGGATTGAGGAGGGGGGTTTCTGGTTTTCTAGTGTGTGTGGACGTGGGTGGGTTATGAGAAAGAGAGAGGAAGAAGATGATTAGAAATAAGGAGGGAGAGGAAGACGTGGACAACTGGGCGTTGTTAGGTGTCGCTCGGGAGAAGTTACACGTTGTTCCTTGCTTGGGGAAAATACACCAAGAGAGAGAGAGAGAGAGACGAATGGGGTGGGACTGATGAGGTTGGGATAAAGTCTTTGAGGATGAGATAAAGTCAGTCCTGGAATAATAGCGATGTTGAAATTCTTGGGCTGGATAGGAGAGAATTAGATTTAAACGTCTGAGGATAGACAGAGACTGGCAAAGACAAATGTAGGGATTTTGTGTGTGTTTAAACGGAATGTGAGAAAGAGATAAGAGAGAGAGATTAGGGGGAGAGTTGAATCAGTTAGTATGAGATAGGGAGATAGGAAAAGAGAGTTAGATGAAAGATAAGAGTCTTAGGAAAATTTTATATGAGGACCGTCAGATTAATAGTTTTGAGATAGAGAGAGGGGGGTATATAAGAGATAGGAGTCTTGAGTCTATATAGGATGAAAGACTTATTCAAATTTTTAGGTGGGAAAAAATTATGAGCATCAATTAGGATCGTCAGATCAACAATTTTAAAATGATTTGAACCGTCTTTTATGTTGGGATTATGTTTTTTGTTAGATAATGTTGAGATTTCTCTCTCTATGCCAACTTTTTGCTTTTGATTCAAACTTACATCTTTCTGTTTCCAAGCCACCACAACTTCTTCTTCTTCTCTCTCACACACACATACACACATTAAGTCTAATTCGGTGTAACCCTTCCAAATTTTGCATTGATAAATCTACCTGTTATTTTTTTTAAAGTCTAAAGAAACCCCAAGAGTTTTAGTAAACACGTGACTACCTTTGAGTTTAAAAAGTTTTCAGTGGGGCCAATCTTTTATAATATTCTACAATTTTTAAAATTTTAAATTACTCCCCAAAAATTTTCAAAATTCTAGTGGGAGCAGTTAAATTCGCTCTTGCTGGGGTACCGAAGAAAATTTTTGATACCTTATCTCCAATTTTTACTATTTTTTTAATAAATAATTTTTACTATTTTAATAGGTCTTTTTATAACTTATGTGAGTTATTTTACAACAAAAAATATTATTACTTTTGTAGGTGATTTTATTATTTTTATGGATGATTTTATCACTGTTGTGGGTGTTAATAACACATTTGTAATAACTATTTTTACCACTTTTTTTTTTGTACAAAAAAATTATCACTTTTGTGGGTAATTTATTATATTTGTGGCTATTTTTTTACTACTGTTATGGTTACTATTTTTTTTAGGTACTATTAAAAACATTCACAAATATGATAAATGGAGGTATGATAAAAAAAAATGGTGCTTTAGTCCCATGCAAGTCTAGTACAGAAATGGAGAACTAACACAGTGTTCCTTGCATTTTCAGGAACTTTGTGCCAATCCTAAGAAGAGGCCGGTGTCCTTTTACGACATCTTAAAAGGGAACTAAGAAGGGAGATAAGTTCAAGTTGTATGCATAACACAAATTAGATTTTTGTTTGATTATAAAGTGAAACCAATCCCACAATGTGATCATCATGTCATAGACTTCATGATGAAAGCTATATCGACCAATTTTGTATCGATTTTTTATTTGATTCACATATTGTGTTATAATTAAATTAGGGATAACTCGTGATTCACAGATTAACAGACTTCAAGATTAAAGCTATGTCATCATCGTGTTTGAAGGCACGGTGAAATGTAAATAATTTTAAAAGAAATATTGGTTGTTGTTGGATGAGTCTATTTGAGACCATCGAATAAACTTATTAAAATCAGTCTTATTTTGTATTATAGATTATTTGGGCAGACTTGCTTAAACCTATTTATAAATTTATAAACATGTAAGAGTTGTGTAGGGATTAAACATATTTTAACACGATATAACTTAAGCACACATTTAACACAACTCGATCCATTGTCAGCAAGAGACATACCGTTGGAAATTTTTAAAAAATACAAGGGTTAATTACATCCATCTCCCTGATATTTGTCTAAATACAAGGTTTACCCCATCTTTAGGGCATTGGATGTTCTATTTGTAAGGGATTTTAATTTTCAAACCTTATTGCCATGAACAGTGAAATAAATCAACCTCAACCCCACCACCTAGAAATATTTCAGAGTTTAATTTGGCTAGTGAAATACATACCTCATCGCTCAATTTTACTAGTGCAACTAACCCAGCTACCAAGCCATGCAATCCAACCACTTTGACAGTGAAAAAATCTGGCCACTAGGCCACCACAATGCAACTACTTACACAACGTATTTCACTGTTCAATTTGGCTGGTAAAATAACCCAACCACCACAACCAGGGTAATGAAATATGTTTCAGTGTCTAATTTAAGTGGTGAATCCAAAAATAGACAGTGAAATAAATAGTCAGCAAACCGTGGTAATTACTGGTGGTAATCGTGTCGTATCGGACGTGTTTGTGTCATATTATTTATGAGTTTTTGTTGAACACTAATCAATCATAATCTAACTCATTTAATAAATCGTGTTGTGTCGATCTGACATGTTTATTCGTATTATATTGTTGACTCGTGTTACCCCATGAATAAAAAATTTAACACTGCGATTTAAGTTTAAAATTGCATTATCACTTAACCGAATTCACGCTCATACTTTTTCTATAAACTAAAAATTAATTTAATAAATATAATAATAAAAATGAGTACAAACATCTTTTCGTATAAGAACTATGTCTATACTTGATAAAAATAACAAAAATTTGACATTTTATTCCAATAATGCTAGTTAAACGTGTTAGACGTGTCAATTTTGTGTTATTCGTGTTTCATACTAATATGACTCATTTATTATTCATGTTAATAGGTCATGTTATTTACGGGTTCGTGTTGATAAATTATTAACTCTAATTGTTAATTTCATATCATTTTGAGTTTTGTTTTCATATCGTGTCAAAAATTACCGGCCCTAACCATTGAAATATCTGT
This sequence comes from Ilex asprella, assembly GCA_023539305.1. NCBI lineage: Eukaryota > Viridiplantae > Streptophyta > Magnoliopsida > Aquifoliales > Aquifoliaceae > Ilex > Ilex asprella. The sequence goes on along the minus strand of JAHQCQ010007564.1, from coordinate 40 downwards.
GCAATGAAATTGAATATATTTTTTCTATCATGGATAGTGA
>JAHQCQ010007563.1:0-17327 GCA_023539305.1 Ilex asprella | reverse complement strand
AAAATTTATATTTTTTTATGTATCAAAATTCGGCCTCAATTAAAATTTATTGCGAGTTGATTATAATTTGATTTGAGTTGATCAAATTTTTTAATTGGCTCAAATTTTAATATGTAAAAAAATATAATTTTTAATAGACTCGAATTTTAATACATAAAAAATAAATTTTAATTAGCTCGGCTCGAATTTTAATACGTAAAAAAAAATTAAAAATAGAGAGGGCCTCATTGAAAATATGTCTATCTGTATGAGGTATGAATGAAATTTTTCTTAAAATATATCATGGGTAATTTGGTTAACACTTTTAATCTGTCATTGAGTGTTATTAAAGATTTAGAAAAATATAGGGGTGTACTTGAAGCTATGATAAATTAGAAGAGGTGTGGCTAAAAATTTTCCGAATGTTAATTGTCCTAATAAAGAATTTAATATTCACTAAGGTTGATAATTTTTAATATGATCCATCAATCCTATATGGAATTGAAAGGAAATTATCAAACTATAAATTTAGTCCGACAGGGATTACTTTGACATTGGAGTTATATCCCAGCCATGAGGCAGATGAGTTCACATTATCTTTGGCCCAAACAAACACGCACACACGAAAAAGAGAACGAGAAACTTTTCCAATCTTACAACGAACTTTGATTGTTCCAAGAGGTAAGTGCTGTTTTTTCCCATTCCTTCCCACCTTCCCCCCTCCCCTGGGCAATCACCATCACCTTGTGCCCAACGATAATGTTAGGCTTATTGGACTAGGAGCAATCTGAGTAACAAAGATGGTAGGTGAATACCATATCTTTTTGCTACATATAGATTGAGAATAAAGAAAAAAAGTGTGTACAAGAGATATAATCGAGCACCAAGACTCGGGACATGCCCAAAGGTCTTAGAAGACGTTTTTACTACTACAATTTGGCCGGCCTTGGTGTTAGTTATAGATCAAATGTAGTCGAATTATGACTCAAAAAATATAATTACAATTTCATCGAAGTTAAATTAAATTAGGATTTATGACAATATTTTTAAATTGGTCTCATTTTATGATATCCGTAATTGATTAATTTTTTAGGCGTACCTTATTAAATTATAAGTTTCGATATAAAAACAATGGATAACCTCTTGGATAACTTCAGTTTTTTCATCCCCACAAAGCCAAGAAAGATATGATTGATGCGTTACGGAGAAATTGATAGACAATACAGCAAGTGATACCCATGATAATAGAGAAAATAAAATCTACACAGACAAATTGCTAGCACAAAAAGTCTTGGTCATTAAAGACTATCCCTGTAATAAGGTCCCCCAAGGTCCAAAAATGTGTGACATAGCTGTTATGGTTAGAGTATCACATCAAAAACTTAACGTCATATGGTATTTTTAATCCATTTCTATATTGACATGGTTAATATTCTGTTATTTTATTATTTCACTTGATTTTATTATTTGATGATCAATAATTACAAATAAATTAAACCAACATCTGCAACTATTTTTTTGTTTGCAGTATGGAATCTATTTTTTTCTATTCAAATATAGTATGGTATCAAAAAATTAATTTTTAGTAACATGATTTTGTCCTCATCTCTAAAGCAATCTCAAAAGAATCTAAACTTAGAGAGTGGAGTCATTGACCGAGAAAAATTGACCGTGCGTGTTTGAGGGGTTACACTAGAATTGACAGTGTAGAATGTGATGCCCTTTAGCTTTGAACTTTCTTTAAGAAGCCTTCTAAGCGTATCTCTAAGATTGTGTTACTGAAATTTATAAATTTTTTAGGCTAATTAATACTTTTTTGGCCAAATTATAATTAAATGGAGTCAGTTATGACAAAAAAGTGAGAATGGATTGTAATATTATACGGTTGATAGTGGAATATAACGATCGATCTCACACAAGTTTATCTACAAGATTGTGGTACTAAAATTTGTAAATTTTAGATCGATAGTAAAGTAACAATCAATCATAAAATATTAGATCGATAATAAAATATAAGGATCGATCTTACACAAACTCATTTTTTTGTAATCTAAAAAATTAAGTTGTAACCTCGCCCTTATTATGTAATAATTTTGATATAATCCAAAAAAATTATTTTTTGGTATCAATATCTTATAAAATTAAGTTTTTCACTTCTCTCCGTGTTGCCACTTGGGCATATTGGTTGAATTGAGAGGTCATTTTGACTCAACAAATACTCAATCAGGGTTGGGTGTGGGTACAAATTTTGCATCCTGATTCACACGATAAAAAGTCCTATTTTTGAAACAAAAATCATTGAGAAGTTTTTAAATGTCCCTTTCAAATTTGATCACATTCAATCAACTCTCTTTGATTTTAATTTCAATAATTTACCCTCTCAAAGTTTGAATATTTGTAAATTAAGTCAAGCTAATAATTTTAACAAAGAAAAATGACGGAAAACATTCCTTTTCAAAAAATCTTGAGTCACGGAAAGAATATACTGGAGCTGTCCCTGTGACGAGCTACCCCGGACCCAAAAATATGTGCAATTGTCCTTATAGTTAGATTATGATACGTCGGACCCCAAAAAAGTCTTTTTTTTTATTAATATTCCAGTGTTTTTAGTAAATCACTGCTAGGGGTGTCAAACGTGTCGAGTCGGGTCAGTTTTGTGTTGAGTCACTTTTTGCCGTGTTTTTTTCGTGTCGTGTCATTTCGGCACGTGTCGGGTTTGGGTCAATATTCGTGTTAATAAAAAATTATTTAATTTGACAACAATTAATATAATATTATTTAAAAATTATAAAAAATTATAAAATTTTTATTTAAGAATATAATACTCGTTAAATAATTATTTTTTATCTACAGTACCCATTAATCGTGTTATTCGTGTTGAACCTGAATTTAACCCATTTATTACCGTGTCAACTAATCGTGTTTTTTTCGAATTCGTGTCGGGTTCGGTTCGAATCAGGTTCGTGTTCCAGGTTAAAAATTGACAGCCCTAATCACTGCAGTATTCTCTACTCGTGTACCAGACAAATGTTAGACCTTGTGAAAAGCCATCTCTCCACACAAAAGAATAAATTTTTGGGGATGCCCCCCAAGAGGCTCACTTCGTCGGAGATTCGAACCCCATGACCTACCTTATAAGAGATTTATCAAAAAGGTTGGTCCATTGACTCTAAAAAAAACTAGCATGTGCATGGTTGATAGGTTAGGGAGGAATTTACAGTGTAGAATGTGACACTTGCTAGTCTGAACTTTTTTATAAATGTGTAGAACCGATTGTGTTATGTTATGATTATCTCGTGTACAATCAGATTCATGTTTATCCATATATTTAAAGAGTTTGTATCATGTTTAGTCAATTTTGAACTTATCCATTTATTTGGATGGTCTATCTGTCTATATAATTGATATCAGTGCCCTACTTCATATCATTGAAAGAAAGAGAAGAAAAGAAAAATATGGGAAGTAATCAGGGCACAGAAAATTGTCTAAGGTTTAGAGGGGTAGAAAGAACAATCCAACACATGAACCTTTTTTGTCTTTTAATCCAATCAAAATATGTGGTGTCTAGTCTTTGAAATTCCAAAGATTCTTTCTTCAATTTGTGATAAATAAATTACACTCTCTTGGCTCCTTGCGAAAAGGTCAGGGGTTCAGACTTGCCCGATGCTTTTATTTGTTGTGCGTGTTAATCTTAAATAAACCTATTTGTTATTCGTATCAATTGATCTTGTCATGTTTGAATTTCATGTCGTGTCAAGTTGGTGCCCATTGCGTACATATGTTAATGCACAATCACACAAAAGAACAACTTTATATTTTTTCTTCAAGACACCAAGTTCAAGAGAAAACAGCAAGCTTGAAACCATAATAAAAGGAGTATAAAGTAATGTAAAAAAAATACAAGTAAATTGTCTCGGCCCCTTCTTGCTTGGCCATGAGCTTCCCTTCCCAAGATCGACATATTTTCACTGTAACACTGGTGATTGATTCAAAAGCTTGTATGATATCAAGCGACATCGTCTTGACTAGAATCATGTCCATGAAGCTGTTACCTCTTATTTCCCTGGCCTATATGGGGTGCTGCGAGGAATGCACTAGTCAAACACATAATTTTTTGGCATTATTTACAGGGTAGCTACTCTAATACATTCATACTGAGACCGTTTGCCCAGTCTTTGAGTGTGTATTAAGTTATATTGTAATAATTTTTTTACAAAATAAAATTATTTAATAATGGAGAAAAAACATCGGGCTTAGATTAACAAACTTTCATTTAAGAACATAATACCTATATATAAAATCAGAACTCAGTAACCTATTAAATTCCCAAAAGTAGGAGAAAAAAGTATATATTGTTATGCAAAAACCAATATCTTGTTCACATACCTAGTTTCGTTTAAGACTTGTGAAGACAAGATTATAAATATATCATTGATCTAGTTTAGCAACGAATGTTCACAACACATACCTGAGAGAATGCAGTTTGTGTTGGCTAGTTTCTTCTAACTTTATATCTATGAGCATGCTTCTTTGCCTTCCTTCCATTTTTGCGTCCTCCACCTTCAACAAGCTTTACAATCCACTTAGGCTTTCCAGTTGAGAACATAATGTATCCCATAGAAAACCCAAGTACCAATCCACTTCCATACCCCATGAATGTCACTTTCCAATCAAATCCACTTGAAGATTCTGAAGAATCACCTGGTTGAAACGCCATTAGTGGTGGTTGTGGTGATTCAGAGTAGTTGCATTTTTTTGGCAATGGCAATCCACAGAGTCCCGAGTTTCCCTCATATGAGTCCTCAACAAATGAATCAAATTGTTTGCCTCGAGGTATGGGGCCTACTAGTTGATTGTAGGAAAGATTCAAGACTTCAAGAAACATTAAACTCGTTAACTTCTCAGGAATCTGCCCATCCAACTTATTTGATGAGAGGTCTAACCATTCAAGCATTTTCACATTCCCAAGTTGTGTCGGAATATGACATGTAAGCTTGTTATGAGATAAATTGAGGCCATGAATTGAATTTAGCCTTCCAATCAATTGCGGAATCTCCCCTTCAAAGTTGTTCTTCGATAAATCGATAAGAGTAAGCATTTTTTGGATTTTCAACATTTCAGTTATTGATCCTTTCATTGTTACAGTAGAGGAATCGTAATATGAAAAACCAATGGAACCAACAGCGCTAATATATGAAGACCCAGACCGCGTCATATATAGTTCGATGAATGTGTTGTCCTTGATGTTCATCATAGCTTTGAAGTTTCTGAAATATTTTGTTGGCAAATGCCCAATGAAATTATTGCAAGAAATGTCAAAGACTCGCAAATTTCGCAAGGGAAATTGAGTCATGAAATTAGTTATGGGTCCATGAAATTGATTTGATCCTAAGATAAGAACGCGCATGTCTGGAAGCTTTTCTAAGCAATGAGGAAATGTATTGTTTATCATGTTGTTTCCGAGATCCAAAAATTGTAGCGCTCTGCACTTGACCAATGATTTTGGTACTGCCCTTGCAAGGAATTACTATTTAAATTTATGCTTTCTAAGCTACAGTCCTTTGTAAATGTGTTAGGAATGTCACCATAAATGTTGTTCTTATGGAGATCCAGCACCCGAAGATTCTTGCTTAGCTTCCTCAAACATTGTGTAATAACACCACTTAAGTTGTTACGAGCCAAGCTGAGAACTTCAAGAGATTGTGCATAGCGAGAGGTTGAGCCGCTCAAGTTATTTGATGAAAGATCGAGATAAGTGAGGTTCTTCAGTTGGAAGATTGAACTAGGAATATTACCATGCAACTTGTTATAACTCAAATCCATGAAGCCCAATGAATTGGTCTCCTGGAATTCGTAAATGGGGCCAGTGAGTTCGTTATGATTGAGGTCCAAGTAAACTAATGCAGGTAAGTTAAACACCCAAGATGGAATTGTTCCACCGATCAAGTTGGCACATAGCCCGAGATACTCCAAATTTGAAAACCCAATTACTTGTGAAGGCAGAGTTCCTGATAGCTGATTGAAGGCCACATTCAGAAAGACGAGTTTTGTTGCGTTTGAAAATAATGATGAGATAGGCCCGGTAAAATTATTATTGTCGAGATACAAGTCTTCCAGATTGTTTAGATTTGGAAAAATACTTTCAACTGAGCCTTCGAAATGGTTGTAATCCAAGTATAAATAAATGAGTTGCTCGAGGTTTGAAAGTGAAGATGGGATCTTACCAATGAAGTTGTTATAGGAGAGGTCCAATGAAGTGATTCGCGTAAGGTTTGAAAGTGGAGATGGGATCTTACCAGTGAAGTTGTTATAGGAGAGGTCCAATGAAGTGATTTGCGTAAGGTTTCCAAGTGATGCTGGAATGTGTCCTGAGAATTCGCAGAAATAGATAGACAAAGAATTTAGGGACTTTAAATTGCCAATTGAGTCAGGTAGTTCTCCAGAGAAATTTGTGAATGCAAGACTCAATAACTGGAGGTGGCTGCTTGAGTTAAATTCTGGAAAATGACCAATGAGAGCCCCATTACGACTTAAGTCCAACTCCTTCAAATTTGGCAGATTAAATAGCTTATCTGGTACTTCTCCCAGCAATCCACAGGATGAAAGACTAAGGAGTGTTAAAGAAGTAAGATTCAACAAGGAACTTGGTACAATGGAAGAGATGTTTACTCGATCAAGATTAAGCTCTCTGAGTAGAGTCAAGTTTTGCACAAGCAATTCAAAACCTGCTTCCCCTAATCTCAACTCATAATTCCGTGAAAAATCAAGTGAAACCAGATTAGATAGTTTCAAAATTTCTAATGGGATTTGACCAGAGAATCCAGAGAAAGAGAGGTTCAAATGTGTCAACTTGGAAAACCGATCAAACGATGGTGGAAATGGAGAGGAAACAAAGTAGTTGTAAGCAAGGTTGAGCCTTTGAATATGAGGAAGGAGAAAGAGGATGCTGTTGGGATGGATGGTGCCATATAGCCAGCTGCAGCTGAGGTCGAGGCCAATAACACTACCGGTCCACCGATCACACTTGACCCCGTCCTACGAGCAACAATCAGTCCCGTTCTTCCAAGATTTGAGTTTTGGATATGAAGGATCACATAAGTATGAAGCAGATGCTTTGAAGGAGAATTGTTTTTTAAACTGAAGCAATGCAGAACTCTGGTGTGGATGGCACAGTTGTGCATGGGAAGGAGTTGATTGGAAGAAGGAGATGATGAAGAAAAAGAGGTGAAAGAGTTGATTGTAATTGAACCAAATTGAACAATTCATCTTTCCTACTAAATTGGTCGGAGAAACGATCAGACATACTATGAACTGAAACAAAGACAAATCTCATATATATATATAGGAACACATTTGGTCTTCTCTAAGGCCGAATTACACTAGCAAAATAGTCTTGGTTGCTAAAGGTCTTCATGGAATTAATTGTCAAGGAACAACAACGGTCTTGCTTCGATTATAATTCCATAAGTGTTATTTATAATTCAAATGGAATCTGAGTTATGACTCAAAAATTATAATTACAATTTCATCGAAATGAAGTTAAGTTAGGATTCATTATAATATTTTAAAATCAATCCTATTTTTTTCGTAATCGTAACTAGTTAAACCTTTTACCTTGTCTTATTAAATTATAAGTTTTGGTATAATGACAATATATAATTCTTTGATGTCTTTAGTTTTTTCATCCCCAACCAAGCCATGATATGTTTGACTCGTAATGGAGGAATTGATAATGCTGAAGGTGACTAGCACAAAAAGTCTTGGTCATTAAAGACCATCCCTGCAATGGGGTCTCCCCAGGGCCCAAAAGTATTTGACATAGTTGTTTAAGTTAGATTATGACATCGTAAACTTATTATACAATAATTTTGATATGATCCAGAAAAATAATTTATAGTATCGATATCTTATAAAATTAGGTTTCTCACTTATCTTGTTAGTGCAACTTGGGCAAATTGGTTGAATTGAGAAATTCCACTTGAACTCAATGAGGGTTCAACCCAAACTAACCACCTTGTGTATTGTTTGTGTCATAATAAATAAATCAAATTAAAGTCAAACTTTCACATCAAATCATTATTGTGAGTAGAAATTTTATATCCCGATTCACACGTTAACGAGTCCTATTTTTAAAACAAAAATCATTGACAATTTTTTATTAGAATAATGAAATCTTATTTTTTGGCATATTTTCAAGAAATATATATATATATATATACATCTGTGTGTGTGTTTTGTTATCATTGCCTATTTTCCCATCAAGTTTTGATTACGAGAATTCAATGAAGCAAAATCATAAAATTCAAAGAAAATACTTGTTTTGAGAAATAGATAAACAAGTTTAACTGAACATGTAAATTTTATATAATTTGTTTAATGTCATATAAAATTGCATACCTCATGTGACAATAATATTATTTATTTTCATGATTTTTCAGAAATTTAAAATTGATTAAGAAGTTGTGACTTCTGAGTAAATATTTGATTAATGTCTCTATAAAAAAGGTTTAAATTAGAATAAAGTATATGAACAGTGGAGTATTATATTAATTTTGAACACATTATTAAAATGAGACAAACTTATTTAATAAGGGTAAACCTTTTTTTTTCATATTGGAATGAGCAATCCCACTTTTTAAATACAACAAAGAGCATTGATCAATTGTGAATAGGTTGGGTAGATATCTCTCATAATCTTACTTATAGATTAAGGGTCTATTTGGTATGTGAGTTTGGGAGGATTTAAGAACATGGGTTGGGAAACAAACACCTTCAAACTCATGTTTGTCAAATACACATCTAACCCAAGGTTTGAAACCTAGCCTGATTTAGGCCCGGTCATGAAACTCAAGTTCATGGGTTTCATAAAATTCATGGGGGGTGGATTTCATATGTGGGTTAATCCAAATAACATTTATACTCTCATATATCCTATATATCACATATTAAATTAGTTAGGGAACAAAATAGTCATTTATATACAAATATATTATCATAATAGTCGTATATCATTGCGTATACTAAACATGGGTATGGACAACATTAAATGTGAAATTCAATTTTTGAATCTAATCTTTGGGTTTGAAAGAGTTTGAACAAGTCAATCCAAATCCCTCTCAAAATATATACTAAACAGACCCTAAGAATTCAAGTCTTGGTCGGTAAAGACTGCCCCTATAACTATAATGAGGTCCCCACGGCCCATAAATAGGTGGCATAGTTGTAATTATGAAATCAAAATTTTATTATTTTTATAATCAATGATTACAAAAAACTTAAAATAACATCTATGACAAAACTTTTTTTTGTAGGATGGAATTTATTTTTTCTATTCAAATGTAATACGGAATCGATAAATAATTTTTTAGTAACCTAGTTTTATACTTGCCTTTAAAACAATCTAAAAAGAATCAAAACTCGATGACTAGGGTCATTGAGTGAGAAAAATTAGGTCGTATGTGTTTAACGGGTTATGGAGGAATTGACGGTGTAGAATGTGACACTTGGTAGCTTGTACTTTTTTTCAAAGACTTCCTAGCTTATCTATAAGATTGTGGTACTGAAATATATAAATTTTTAATAATTGTTTTTGCCAAATTATAATTAGGTTTCTCACCCTTCTCGTTAGTGCAACTTGGGGCAGATTGGTTAACTTGAGAAGTCCAATTGGGCTCAGCAAACACTCAATTAGGGTTCAACTCAAACTTTTTCTACTTGTGTATTTTGTGTATCATAACAAATAAATCAAATTAAAGTCCAAACCTACACATCAAATCACCAGTGTGGGTAGAATTTTTGCATCCTCATTCACATGCTAAGGATTCCTATTTTTTAAACAACATTGACAAAATTTTATTAGAATAATGAAATCTTATTTTTTGACATATCTTCAAGAATTACTAGTATTTTTTTTTTTTTTTGTTATCATTGCCCTTTTTCCCATCAAGTTTTGATTACGAGAATTCATTGTAAGAAAAATCTTAAAATTCAAAACAAATACTTGTTTTAAAAAATAGATACACAAGTTTAACTAAAAATGAAAATTTTATATAATTTCTTTAATATCATATAAAATTGCATACCTCGTGTGGCAATAATATTATTTATTTTCATGATTTTTCAGAAATTTAAAATTATGTGACTTCTAAGTAAAGATTTGATTAATGTCTCTATAAAAAAAGGATAAAATTAGAATAAAGTAAATGAATGGTGGAGCATTAAATTAATTTTGAACACATTATAAAAATGGGACAAATTTATTTAATAATTTCTTTAAAGGTATAGTAAGAGTAAACCCTTTTTTTCTTTTTTTCTTTTTTGCCATATGGAATGAGCAATCCCATTTTTTAAATACAACAAAGTGCATCGATCAATTGCAAATAGGCTGGCTAGATATCACTCCTGAATCTTACTTATAAATTATGAGTTCCAAGTCTTGGTGGACGAAACTTCTATGGTAAAAATAAGACATAATTATCACTAGTTCTAAATCCTAAATTTGAGTTATACAAGTCGCTTAGCGACCCTCATTCATTTTTCCTCTAAAGTTGGCTAAAACACATTGTAGTATTTTATTTTAAAAAAATATTGAATGAATATGATAGATGTCACCGATGATGGAATTATACGAGTAATTGACGTGAAAAAGGTAATGTATATAGAGAGAAGCATAATTAAAAAAGTCGGTGTTTTTAAATAGTAGAAAATTGAGTCAACTAAAGGTGAAGTTATATAAGTTGCTCAATATCATGTAAAATTGCATGCATTTGGTGTTGGGCATTATATCTATTATGATTCCTAAATAAATTAAAATGATTAATAAATCATGGGCAAAAGTGTAATTAATGTCCCCATGAGAAAGGATAAAATTAGAATACAGTTTGTGATTGATGGAGTGTTGACCTAATTTAGAACAAATTATCACAAATAGAACTTAATTGTTGCAATAGAAATATGATACAACTGAATAATTTACACTTTATAGATATAAAATCGGACTAATAGTATTTTTTTGCTTTTCCTTTTTTGGATACTCGTGGAGGTATGTATACTCCCCCAAGGGCACCAACATTGGAGTAATTCCCGAGCTTTAGGTTCCGGGGTGTCTCCACATAATCCGAAAGAAAGAAATCAATACACATTAAAGTGTTCACTGATAGAAGTCACTGAGCTAACGGCTACAAATGATTTGGTGCAAGTTTTAGTGTATGTTTTCAGTGCACACAACATTGCTCTTAAGAGAAATAGGATTTAAATCGGTGTTTGAATATACAAACAAGGGGTATCATGGCAAAATGTTTCATATCTCCCACAACACTAGGCATGACCATATTAATCCTATGCAGGCATGTGATGTTCCAATGTCCACATGGCAGTATAGCAAATGCTCCTCCGTGTCGAATTGACAGGTCGTATTAGGAATTGTCAGATGCATTTGAAACAATGAACGAATACATTTTTTTTTTTTTGGAAAAATTCATTTCTCATGAGCAAATGATCTCTATATTCTTGAATTGAAACTGAATCAGCCACTATAACACAGTTATCTGAATCAAAACTACATCTCAAATCTTATAGATGGGCATCTGCAACAACCAAAATGATCTCAGCCACCACCACCACCACCACCACCAACCACCGAAACCTAAGATGGGAAAAATTATGGAAATAAACAAAAAACAGTAACAAAAAAACTTATTCGGTTACAAATCCTCTAAAAAGGATTGCTGACCTACCTGCTAACTCAGAGTGGTGGGCTGGCCACAGGACGTTACAATGCTTGCATCACAAATTGGTGTGCCTGCTTGAGATCTCCCTGCATCGCAGACATGGCAGCTAGGTTTGCACAAAGAGTTCCGCGAGACACCAATAGAACCATCAACAAAAGCCATTTGGTGTTAAATTGCCAGGCAGAAATCTAACATGATTACACTGTTTCAACTTGGCAAGAGCTTCTTGCGTATTCCCATGCATGAGATCCACGTAAATGGCAGTAAGAACAGCTTGTGGGCTGTCCGGTATTGAAGACATGGCTTGCATCACAAATTGATGGGCCTGCATAAGGTCTCCCTGCATCGCAGACATGGCAGCTAGGTTTGCATAAAGAATTCCACGAGCCTCTTCAGGCTTGAGGAACACATCTTGTGATTCATCGGCAGAAGTATTGACAGCCATCGATCTACCATTCCACTCCTCACAATCCATAATTTTCTCAGCTTGGAACTGTTCACAGTCCTCTTGGCTGTAGGGCAATTCTACAGAGTTTGCACCGGACATGTATGTCAATAAATGCTCCGCAGCTTCCTTTGGCCGGTTTAGCAAGCACAAAGACTCAGCTGCATATACATTGCCCAGAAATATGTAAATTTTGTAACATTCCGAAAGTCGCAAGAGAGACCTTGCTGCCGACAAGGCCTTCAACGGATTTCCCAATTCCAACTCTACATATGCCAAATCAGCAAGAAGTGCTTGCTTGATCATCTGGTTTTCCTTTCTACACATTGCGTCAAAGTCAGAGATGGAGCTTTGTAAGGAGGAATTCAAGCTATTCACACCCTTCTGTTCTTTCACTTCCCCATTTGCATTAATCTGACCTGATCCCTCAGTCACATTAAATGGCTTGGCATCAGAGCCAGATACACTCTTGTAGTCTGTATTGTTCGATGATATTGCTTCCCTTGATTCATCTTCTTCCATTGATTCCACTGCTGAATTAGACGGCAATCCAGACTTTGAATACTTTGCTTCAGAACAGTTCAGTAAATGCAATGCATTGTGAATACACTGCCTGGCGAATGACATTGAGAGAGCAGGCTGTCTATCATCACCCAAAAATAATTTTTCTCTTCCATCAAAATTCACCTGCCCATTCCTACAAATCCCATCTTTCATAGCAAGTTGCCTCCATTTTCCCTTTCCAATAACATGAACCTTAACTTCTGATCTGTCAGATGGAGCTGCACTGGACTTTAGAAGTCCCTTCTCCAGCGCCATTAGACAACATTCTGTAAGTCGCAGCCATAAGAGAGGTCGATTATAGAAAACTAAACTGGCCTTGTGGAAACAACGAGCAGCAAGTATTGGTTTCCCACAAGCCAAGTACTGCACTCCACAGTTATATACAATGAGCAGAGATTTATCCTGTGAGAAAGTTGAGAGCTTCAAAGGCTTTTCCTTCCGAGAAGATGAACTAAAACTCAATGCCTTGGAAAAGAACACAGATGATGTGTGGTACTTGCCAATTCGATAATAGATGCACCCAAGATTGTTGTGGTATATACTTGAGATCCCCATTTCTGCTTGATTGTTTGATGCCATCAATAGCTTGATAGCTTTACGGTGGTTCCCACGAGCATATTCAAGTTGGGACTTCAAGAAAAGAGCCAGCGTATAATCTTTTCCACGTGCCATGTTAATAGCCATCTTAACTTCACGCTTGGCTGCTTTGAGGTTCCTAGTAAAAAGCAGAAATTGAACCTTGTAAAGATGCAACTTGAGCCTCAAATCGATGACTGAGATGGATTCATAAACTTGTGTCCTTGCAAGATCATTTGATGCTGGGAGGCCAGATGGTCTGGGTGGGTTCTGTCCACTGATGTCAAGGGTTGATAAAAAGGTTTCAATATTCTCCTCTGATAAAGTTCTGGATAAAGGACTTTCCGAGGCATTTGCACTGGCGGACAAATCAGAACCGGAGGCATCTGGGACGGTTATATTGCTTGGAACTGAAGTAGGTTTTGGTACAAGGGTTGCAGATTGCGGCTGTGCGGAGTTTCCGTTATCACCTTGACTGATCAAGTTATTGATACAAAATACTTTTTCCACATAGTTAACTACATCCTGGACAGCAGAAATCACAATGGAACTCAGTTGTGACAGCAATAAAATTTTGAAGTACAAACTGCAGAAAATAGGAAAAACAAAAAAAGGATGATGTTTTAATCCTATGCAATATAACCTGTCAAGATCGAGATCACCTTTAAAACAAAGGTATAAAAATCCATGAGCTACGGAAGGGGTTAATGTGTTTCAGCGGATCTGGAGGAATTAAATGATACCCAGATAAAGAGAAGCGAAGAGTCGATGTCCTTCTAGAAAGTCCCTAGTTGTTACAATTTGTTAGAAAATCTAATCTCATGGCCAATGAACACCACGGACTGACCCTGTAGCCAGAACAAGCCAAAACACGCAATGCATTCTTAACAAACCAGGCTCTTGAATTAAAACAAAAAGGAAGCCAATTGGTACCGCTACTTTCCAAATGGAAGCAGACCAAATTGAAAACACTGCTTCCAACTTTTTAAATATTAAAAAAAAAGGACAAAAAGAAAGAACGGAGGAGGAAAAAACATGTAAGGGACAAACAAAGAACACACTTGCACATACACATCGCCAAACGTCATAATAGAGAACCTTTGCATAAAGCTAACAAGCTCTCCTGTTAGGGCCCTTTAAACACACCAAGTAAAGCAAAGCATGCCCGATATTTCAATCAGCCTATGAATCACCATTACAGAAAAAAACAGCAGCTATTTCCATCAGAATATACATCAAGGAGGTTAGCATATATCACAACATCACCCTCATCTCAAACTGAAGACAAAACGCTCCTATTGATTAGTGATAATCACTAGTTTGTACAATTCAAACAAAAACTCTTGATGTAAGGCAACACTAATATCAACCAGAGAACAAAAAAAGGGATGAAATGAACAGCTCAGCCTCATGCGTAATCCATTTCAAATTGATAATCAAATTACCATCTCAAAACAACATAAATATAGAATTAGCTAACATTGGATAAACTTTGTGAAAAGGAATAGTAGAAAATGGAACTTACTGCAGATCTCAATACATGGTCAGAAAGTAATGCAACATCCAGTATCAAAAGGCAAATCCGAAAAGCTGTCGCCTGCATCAAACAATCAATCAGCACACAAATCCACTTACAAAAGTTAAGATACACTATATCTGTTATACCTCATCTATCGGTTCAATATTCTGAAACATTGATTCCAAAATTGAGAATGATTTTCCATATTCATGGAGGTGAAACCAGATAATTGCCTGTAGAAGATCAGTTTGAAACGAGCATGTTAATTCATATCAACCATCATAAAAAAAAGAGTAGAAACAAGCTGCATAATTTTTTTCAGAAGGGAACATGCTGCATAAATTTTTCCAGAAGGTATCAAGCCAAGGGCGGAACCAGGCTTTTTTGGCAGTGGGGGTAACATAAAGCTCAATAATAATGTTAACATTATTGCCATAGAAATAATCACATAAAAAGCAATGTAAAAAATCAGAAAAAAAACTTACTATAAACATAAAAGTATCAATAAATGTCAATTAAGGCCATCCAAATAAATCCATTTTTGGAATTAAACTTCTTAATGACCTCCTCATTATCAAATTTTTCTAAGAGAACGATCATTGTACATAAAATTTCAAAGAATACACAATCGGATCTAATTGTCATCTTTCACTTCAAATTCAAATGATCAAAGCTTTGTTAGCCAAGTAATAATAAAACTTGATTACAGTGGTAAGAACGTAAAGAAAATATTACAAAAAAAGTGTTGAAATCAAATGAATAGTTTGTACGTTATCTCTCACAATAGCTTTGGCAAAATTTCATAAGCTCTTATTTCCTTTAAAGTTATCCACTCAATCAACTAGATAAAAACCGATAGAATTCAAAAATGAATTGAGGAAAGACTAAAAATTGGAAAGATAAAAGAGAGAGTACAAAGAGTAAGGGGATACCAAGAGAGAAAAATTTAAAAGAAGTAATGTTTATGACCATGTATTGTTATGCTCATATCTTATTGGGTTACTACGTATAAGCTATATTTAGTAAGTTCATATTGCATTTATCCACGTTCATGACGAACCATTATTTGAGAGGTCTAATGGGTGTACTCCTTCCCGAATCTGTGAAGGCTAAATCTATCCCTAATTTTGCATTAATTTGGTGACATGTTGATGAGCCATATCTAAAATTATGAGCACTACTAATAGTTAATTGAACTGAGCAATGCTATAAGTATTTAATTTTGGACTTAATTAAGGAGTTAATTCAATAGACATAATTTAGTACAACTATTGAATTAGTTAAGTTCCAATATTATATGGAATCCACTTTCAACTCAATAGTCGAATTGAATTAGGTACTTAGACTAACTCTCCAAATTAAATCCAAATAATATTCTCCAATTAAATTTACAAAAATTAAAAAAAAATGGATGTCATTGGCGTAAAAAGATCGAGTGTTACCCAAAATGGGAATGCAAATATGTTTGGAGGTTAATTAAATATTTGTCTCATTTGGAACCATTGGATCTAAAACTGAAGACGGTTAGGATCGCTTTATATTTTTAGTTCTCCAGTCCTAAAGACATTAGTGGCCGACACAAGACCTCAGTAAACCTGCAATTCTACCAAATATAAAGCGGCAGAGATGAAACCCCACACTTAAAATACATCAGAACCCCTAAAGCTTTTAAAATATTTCAATGGGGGCAAGATTCAAAAATTTTGAAAATTCTAAATACATCCCAAAGTTTTTTAAAATTCCAATGTGGGCAACTGCCCCCACCGTAGCTTCGCCCCTGTATCAAGCTGCGTAAATGTTTGAGAACAAAAAACAAATATGCCAACAAGAAGTGAACATACCATGTTAAACATTGTCACAGATGTGTCATACCCATCAGTGTAACCAATTTGTGAACTATTTGCCTCAGAAAATTGATGCAACATTGGCATACTATTATTTCCCTTAGTTCCTATTAGAGTTTTGTTCCCAAGATAGCCAACAGCATCTACATTTTCCACAGATGCACAAGCAAGATCTTCACTTTGTTTCTGAAACAAAATAAAGAAAAATAAACCAAATGTAATACATACACACCGAAGACAAACACAGTATGCAACTACCCAAACAATTAAGCACATCCCATTGCGGAATCAGAAACACAGGAATACTTATTTTCTATAGTATTATAGAACTACCCAAACAAGTTAATGGCATCACATTGAGGCCCAAAATCCATAGGAACAAAGAGATACTTTTTTATAGGCATTTTCACAAAAAATACCAAATAACAGACACATTAACAACTTGAGTCGCTTGCAAATACATATCAATGAAGTAGGAGTCACGAATCAAAAAATTCTTTAAAAAAGGAACAGCAAAAGAGATAAAACAGAAAGAAAAAAAGGTCCCCAAACCCAATGAAATAATCTTGATCATCCTCTCCATATTTAGGGAAGCAACTCGGCCAAGGTCCAGCGGAACTCAAGTTAGACCCAAACAACTATAAGTGGGCTTTACATTGACTCATTCTCCT
>JAHQCQ010003902.1:0-17335 GCA_023539305.1 Ilex asprella | reverse complement strand
CATCCGTACTAGGGTTATATAAATACTTAAGATGTAACCCTACTTTGACATGATGAATAAAACCGCCGCTCGCTCCTCGTGGATGTAGGCACATTGCCGAACCACGTATACCTGTGTGTTATTCTTTCTTGCTTTCTTGATTGTTTGTTTTCATAATTATACACTATAATTGCTGCACGATCACAACAATAGGAGACCTCCATATGGGGATCATAAACATTATTAGAAATGAATTAACTCCTACGAAATATTAGTAACTTCGAATCACTTTTATTTTCTTCATATTTTATTTTTCATACTATAGTCTGATCATAAAGTATTACAAGAAAATAATTCCGATACTTGTACATAATTTTGCTCCATTTTAATTCAATTTAGTTTGAAAATTTTGTCTCTAAATTCCTTAGCTGCCATAGAGAAACTATAGGCAGAGGCCAACGTAGCAACAAGCATATGATTCTATGCAACCAGTGGATTTGCTGGTGGTGAGAGACAGGAGTCGAACACATCATTTAGCATTATATTTTTAGCAGAAGAGAATGAGGACGAGGACGAGAATGATAGATATGAGAGTAGCTATGAAAAAAAAAAAACTAGAATCGATGCTCTGATAAAAAATCAAATAATAAAAACTAAACACTACAATACTATGCTAGAAGAAGGAGAGAATATGAGGAAGATAAAGATAAAGGAAAAGAATGAGAGAATATGAGAATAATCTATGTATGTGATATGTTGCCTACACTCTTATTTATTATAAATAAACTGACATTATGAGTATTGAATTATTACCCTGCATTTCTAATAATATAAAATAAAAATTCTAACAATATGTACTTGAATCATGTTGTGCTCTCTCTCTCTCTCTCTCTCTCTCTCTCTCGTCTTGCTCACATAGTTACACCACCATTGAATTGCCTATATCAAGGCTAATGGCACCCAACCTCTTTTTGGTGATGTCAGTCGCTTTTGACTTGGTTATGAGTTATCAAGTGCAAGTCTTAAGTCTTTACATCAGTAGATAACATTGTGTATATGTTATCAATATGCATTTATGAAGGTCAAATGTATGGGGAGCGTTACTGAGACTTACATTCAACAATCAAACATGTTGAACATTATTCATAGTAGTACATCTTTTTTGTTATTCGTTTAGGCAAGTTACTTGTATATATCTCTGATTCACTTGAATTCAATTCAGCATAAAATTTCTCTCTTTATTCCTTAGCTGGTGTAGAGAAACTGCATTCAAGGGCTTGGCTGCCGGTGTTCTCCTACGAGCCAGAAATTCTTGAGATACTTGCTTCATTGTTGGACGGGATTTTGGTTCAGAACGGAGACATGCAATAGCCAATGTAGCAACAAGAAGAACATCTTGAGCAAGTAGTGGATCAGTTGGTGGTGAGAGGCGTGGGTCTAGCACATCATTTAGCATTAGATTTTGATCTAAAGAGGACAATAGTGATGTAAGGAGCTCTCCTGGATGTCTTCCCATAATTGTTTCCAATGCCACCACCCCAAAGCTGTAGACGTCGCATTTCTCTGTTACCACCATGGTGTAAGCAAACTCTGCCTCAGCAACTTAGATGGTAAGAATCAGTAAGTTCATGAAAATATTCTTAAAAATGGTGAAACAGTAATTTGTTACCTGGAGCAACATATCCATAAGTGCCTGCAACCACAGTTTGATTAGAAGAATCAGGATACAACAATCTAGCTGTGCCAAAATCAGAGACAAAAGCCTCCAGTTTCGAATCTAATAGAATGTTGTTGCTCGATATGTCTCGATGAACAATTGGTGATGTGCAATCATGATGCATATAAGATAGAGCATGTGCCATGCTCTTAACAATGTTCACCCTCGTAGCCCAACTCAATTCAACAGCTTCATCATCATACCTTAGAGCGCAGAATAAGCTTCCCTTTTCCATGTACTCATAAACCAAGAACATGCAACGCTTGTGTAAACAAAAACCGTAAAGCTTCACAATGTTTTTATGTCGTAAATTTGTTAGCACCTGTACTTCATTCCTGAAACTCTTGTCAAAAGCTGGCTCCTCGGCCTCCAGCCGATGAAGTTTCTTTAAGGCAAATACTTGGCCATTGGGTAGCTGGGCTTTGTAAACACTGCCATAACCACCAGTTCCAATGCAATATCTGATGTCGAAGTCATTTGTTGCTTTGATTATGTCTTCGTATGCAATGCTTCCATCGTAATTCCATATCGAGCACATGTCACCATTCTTCAACCTCGTTGCATCACTTGGGATTTGTTTAGCCTTATTTAGAAAAAGACAAATAAATCCAAGTACTAAAAAAGCAAGGAAAATGGTGATGGGAAGGAAAATGACAAGAAAGTGTGAGAATCTTTCGTTGTGCAACGGTGCACAAGTCGAGTTATATACCAGACCAGTGTTTGATAAATCAATAGAGCATGCGCAGCAATGACAACTAATTGTGCCTTTAAGATTATTGTGGGAAAGATTCAAAAAGTCTAACCCTAATTGAGAGTCAAGTTCAATGAGTATTCTTCCACTCAACCTGTTCATACTCAGTCCCAAGTGCTGCAATCTAGAGCGGCTGGTTAGTTCTGTTGGGATTGAGCCGTTGATTTGATTTTCTGAGAGATCAAGAGTTTGTAGGCTTGACAATTGAACTATAGATGAAGGAATTGGACCAGAAAAATGGTTATGGTGAAGGTCAAGATTAATCAAGCAAGTGAGTTTGCACATTTCTTTAGGGATCACATGGTTGAAGAGATTTATGGAGAGGTTCAGATGGTAAAGACTACTCAAGTTACCAATGCTGGGTGGTATGGAACCGCTGATATGGTTTGAATCAAGGAATAAATCTTCGAGCACCATCAAATTACCTATTTCTGGGGGGATGGAACCGTTGATTTGATTTGAACCTAGGTTCAAATATGTCAACTTGGTTAAATGACCCAAAGAAGAAGGCATTACACCGACCATGT
Organism: Ilex asprella; assembly: GCA_023539305.1. NCBI lineage: Eukaryota > Viridiplantae > Streptophyta > Magnoliopsida > Aquifoliales > Aquifoliaceae > Ilex > Ilex asprella. Next base: position 14,361 of record JAHQCQ010003902.1, on the reverse strand, counting down.
TATTATCACCCAGATTCATCCCTACTAAATTGTTTAGTTTCCCTATTTTTGGAGGAATGAAGCCACTGAGTTGGTTTGAATGAAGATCAAGATAAGCCAAATTGATCAAATGACCTATAAACGATGGGATTGGACCATGGAGATTGTTATTATTAAGATCTAGATAAACTAAATTATTCAAGTTCCCTATTTCGGGAGGGATGAAGCCATGCACGATGAGATAGTACCATTGAGACTGTTATTACTAGGATCTAGATAAACCAAATTCCTCAAGCCCCCTATTTCGGGAGGAGTGAAGCCACTAATTTGGTTTGAGTGAAGATCAAGGTAGGTCAGGTTGGTCAAATGATATATGAACGATGAGATTGTACCATTGAGATTGTTATTACTAATATTTAGATAAACTAAATTACTCAAGCTCCCTATTTCGGGAGGGATGAATCCAGAAAGGAAATTGACACCAAGGTGAAAGTGGTTTAAATGAGTCAATAGACCAACAGATGAGGGGATTGAACCTGAAATTCGATTGTTATTCAAGTCCAAATAAACAAGATTTTTTAGACTTCCGACCTTGGGAGATATTGGGCCGGTAATGGAATTGCCTGACGCATTTAGCCGGACCAGTTGGGTGAGGTTAGCCAAGGATTGAGGTAGCTCACCGTAGAGACCCCAGTTGTTGACATCGCGATGCTCAAGATGTGGAAAGGAAGACAAGTTCAATTCCCAAAGCGTACCTTCTCTTTTGATGGCGTTAGTATTTGTAACGTTTATCACAATGACAAATCCTTCCTTGTTGCAAACTATACCTTTCCAGTTGCAGTGATTCTCTACATCAGTGTTTAACCACCAACCTCTGTTGAGCAGAGCCTTTCCCTCTGTTGTCGACGACGACGATGATGATGCAGTAGATGTGGCCATTAAGAGAGTCATACTAGCAGCCACCCATGCTAATACAACTGCTGCAGCAGAAGTAGAATCAATGACCGACTTCATTGTTATGAAAAGAAAGGATCAAGTCTGTTTGCTCCTGCAATGTGCATGCACAACACAAGCCTATATGTATATACATATATGATGATGAAAACCAAAGACTTTTAAAAGTATACTACTGGTCTTCTTCAGTTTTTAGCTTTACCATTCTAGTGGACTAGTCAGTGATGGTAGAGATTCTTTTGAAATGCAGGAAAAAGTTGGTGGTGTCGTGCTTCACGTTCTCTTCACTTTGTATCAATGTTAGACTCAAAACTTATAACATTGGTCATAAATTGTATAATTTTCCGTCTACTGGAATACACTAACCCAAAGACCACGACAAAGGTTTAGGCGTGTCGGGAAGATTGTCACATGGTATCACAGTCAATAATAAATAGATAAATTAAACTACATTAATTTATATGTGGTAATGGTTAAACTACATCAATGGACTACTTATTATTCATTAAGGTTTTCACAGTTATTTACTGATTTATTATTAGATGATGATATGTGTGATATCAACCATGTCACACATCTTCTCCAGTAGAAGTAGAATCAATGACATTGTTATGCAAAGAAAGGATCAATGGAGGACTTGAATGAGATGATAGGAAGTGGTCCAATTGTCATGATCATATATGCCTTTGGACCATTCCACTTATAATAAATCTTGACTTTTATGCTTCAATTTAGTCAGACTAATGTTGTTTATACCTAATTTGCTAATTTAATTTAATGATTCAATTCCTGTAAATATTGGATTAACGGTAAGTTCAAGAAGTCATTCATTATTAATTCTAAATCTATAGTGAATTAAGTCAACAATGTACATATAATAAAATCGTTATTAATGGTGGAGTATTAATAATTCCAAGAAAATAATTCCAATACATGTACATAACTTTGCTTCATAGAAATTCAATTCACTTTGAAAATTGTCTCTGAATTCCTTAGCTGCCATAAAAAAAAACCATATGCAGAGATTTGGCTAGCAGTCGCTCACGAGATAGGAATTCTTGAAATATTCTATGCATTGTTGGGCGGGTTTTTGGTTCGAAACGCAAGCATGCAAAAGCCAACGTAGCAACAAGCACAAGATCCGGTGGTGAGAGGCAGGGGTCCAACACATCATTTAGCATTATATTTTGAGCAAACGAGGACGTTAGCGTTAGCGATAGCGATAGCAATAGCGATAAGAGTAGTTTTCCTGGATGCCTTCCTATGATTGTTTCCAATGCCACGACCCTAAAGCTGTAGACATAACATCTTTTCGTCATCACCATGGTGTAAGCAAGCTCTGCACCAGCAACCGAGACGAGGAGAATCGCTTAAAAAAGTTTACAATCATTTTCTTGAAATGATAGTTGTAGAAACTACTTGAGAAAAACTTCGTCAATATTAAAAAAACTAATTAACAATTTAGAATAAAAAGAAAATAATATACTTCATCATTTTTCGTACTCTTTTTCCTAAAATTTTTCTAGAACTTAAAAAAATCTAATTAATGCATAGAAAGAAAAGAAAAAAATTGAAGTATTTTAGAGAGAAAGTGAGAGAGAGATGAAATATACACAAGGACACAAAAGTCATTTTGACATGTTATTTTTATTTGAAATATTGATTTTTTACCGTTGACGATTAGTGTTCACATTTTAGTTTTAAGGTTAATTGTACTAGAGGTTTTCAAAGTATGAAGTTTGTCTCATTTTGATCCTCAATATTTCAAATGCATCATTTTTTGTCCCTGAAATATTGAATATGTTTTTATGTGGTCCCACAAACAGATAACATCCAAATTGTTAACAAACTTTGATCATAAACTTATCATGTGATATTTAAACACGGGCAAAAAATAATTTGGGTAGCTCTTGACAAAATTTTGGATAGTTCTTGACCAAAAATGTGTAATATGGATAGCTTTTGACCAAATTTTGATAGTTCATGATTAAAACTATGTACTTTTAGTAGTTTTTTTATCAAAATTTGTGTAAAAATTTAGTCATGAGTTATCTAAATTATTTTTTGGCTCATATTTATGTATTATGTGACAAGTTTATAATAAAAAATCATTAATAATTTGAATGTTGTCTGCTTGAGGAACCACATAGAAACATATTCAATATTCCAAGGATCAAAATAATGCAATTGAAATATTGGGGACCAAAATGAGATAAACTTCATACTTTGAGCATCTCCAATGCAATTAACCCTTAGTTTTATTGCATAATTTTCAAGTTTGATAATAATTTTCGATGTTTCAATTTATTTCGAGACCCCAAATGATTATATATATTTTTTGCAGTTTAGGGAGGACCGAGTTTTTAAGTCACATGCCCAACACAGAATTAGTGGCTGACTTGCCTTCTTATTTTCAAAAGTTGGTTGAATTAAGCATGATCCTACCCTAAAACATCCAATGAAATAGGTTGGTGGGTTCTCTTTCTACAAACCTTTTGATATTCTAGGTCTGGTGTTACTGGATCAAACTACAAAGATAATCTCTAATTTATATAAATAAATAAATAAACAAGTAAAAAGTATTCCATCCGGTCCAATGTAGAAGAAGAACTGAAAATTTGATCTTTAGCACTAGGAACCGTGGAATGACAGTTCCAAATGTATTGGTATGAGGCTGGTCTTATATATGTTAGGGAAAATAAGATCCATGCCCCTCGCATAATTTCAAGTCCATGCTTTACCTTATGTGAAACTGCACTGACAACCCTATATGTACTTATAAAATTGTCTTTGTAAGTCAGGTACAGAAAGAGCCCACCCCAATCTACAACTGTCCCCAATCTAAATCGTAACACTTTTTGATTGATTATAGTAGCATTGCTCTATTCTCAATTTGTCATATAGAGTTCAGGAATGTGATATTGTCTTTGTAAGTCGGATAACTTGTCTCCAATTGTTTTTATTATTTTAGCAATCGCAATGAACTTCTAAAGACTTCCTTCTCTAGTTTGTTTTTTTATTGATTAATGACCATATTTTGCTTGTTAGGCTCCCTGCCTCTTACATGGTCCATCGTAATGAAAATTGAACTGGGTACGACGGAGGGTCTTGCCATTATTCATGAGGAAGCTGAAAGGCCAATTATAAATCAAGATTTCAAAACGTCAAATATCTTATTGGAGCATTACAGAGACTTATTTTGAGCAAGTTACTTGTACATATCTCCGATTCAGTCAAATTCAATTCAGCAGATAATTTCTATCTTTATTCCTTAGCTGCCATAGAGAAACTGCGTGCAAGGGCTTGGCTGCCGGAGCCCTCCTACGAGCCAGAAATTCTTGAGATACTCGCTTCATTGTTGGACGGGATTTTGGTTCAGAGCGGAGACATGCAAAAGCCAATGTAGCAACAAGAAGAACATCTTGAGCAAGTAGTGGATCAGTTGGTGGTGAGAGGCGTGGGTCTAGCACATCATTTAGCATTAGATTTTGATCTGAAGAGGACAATAGCGATGTAAGGAGCTCTCCCGGATGCGTTCCCATAATTGTTTCCAATGTCACCACCCCAAAGCTGTAGACGTCGCATTTCTCTGTCACCACCATGGTGTAAGCAAACTCTGCATCAGCAACTTATGTGGTAAGAATCAGTAAGTTCATGAACATCTTCTTGAAAATGATGAAACAATAATTGTATACCTGGAGCAATGTATCCATAAGTTCCTGCAACCACAGTTTGATTAGAAGAGTCAGGATACAACAATCTAGCTGTGCCAAAGTCAGATACAAAAGCCTCTAGTTTCGAGTTCAATAAAATGTTGTTGCTCTATATGTCCCGGTGAACAATTGGTGATGTGCAATCATGATGCATATAAGATAGAGCATGTGCCATGCTCTTGACAATGTTCACCCTTGTAGCCCAACTCAATTCTACAGCTTCGTCATCATATCTTAGAGCACAGAATAAGCTTCCCCTTTCCATGTATTCATAAACCAAGAACATGCAACGTTTGTGTAAGCAAAACCCGTAGAGCTTCACAATGTTTCTATGTCGTAGTTTTGTTAGTACCTCCACCTCATTCCTGAAACTCTTGTCGAAAGCTGGCTCCTCGGCTTCCCGGCGATGAAGTTTTTTCAAGGCAAATACATGGCCATTGGGCAACTGGGCCTTGTAAACGCTGCCATAACCGCCAGTTCCAATGCAATATCTGATGTCGAAGTCATTTGTTGCTTTGATTATGTCCTCATATGCAATGCTTCCGTCGTAATTCCATATCGAGCACATGTTACCATTCTTCATCGCTGTTGCATCACTTGGGTTTTTTTTTTCATTACTTCGACAAAGGCAAATAAATCCAAGCACCAAGAAGGCAAGGAAAATGGTGATGGGAAGGAAAATGACAAGAAAGTGTGATACTCGTTTGTTGTGTGATACTCGTTTGATGTCTGGTACTCGTTTGTTGTGCGGTGCACAAGTCGAGTTATACATCAAGGCAGTGTTTGATAAATCAATTGAGAACGAGCGGTAAAAACAAATAATTGTGCCAGAAAGATTATTGTTGGAAAGATTCAAGTAGTCTAACCATGGTAGAGAGTCAAGTTCAACGAGTATTCTTCCACTCAACCTGTTCATGCTCAGTCCCAAGTACTGCAAGCTAGAGCAGCTGGTTAGTTCTGTTGGGATTGAGCCGTTGATTTGATTTTCGGAGAGATCAAGAGTATGTAGGGTGTACAATTGACCTACAGATGAAGGAATTGGACCAGAAAAATGGTTATGGTGGAGGTCAAGAGTTTGTAGGCTGTACAATTGACCTACAAATGAAGGAATTGGACCAGAAATATGGTTATGGTGGAGGTCAAGATTAATCAAGCCCTTGAGTTTGCACATTTCTTTAGGGATCACATTATTGAAGAGATTTATGGACAGGTTCAGATGGTAAAGATTACTCAAGTTACCAATGCTGGTTGGTATGGAACCGCTGATATGGTTTGAATCAAGGAATAAATATTCGAGCTCTATCAAATTACCTATTTCTGGGGGGATGGAATCGTTGATTTGATTTGAACCTAGGTTCAAATATGTCAACTTGGTTAAATGACCCAAAGAAGAAGGCATTGTACCGACCAAATTATTATCACCTAGATTCATCACACTTAAATTGACAAGTTTCCCTATTTCTGGAGGGATTAAGCCATTGAATTGGTTTGGATGAAGATCAAGCTCGACCAATTGGTGAGGTTAGCCAAAGATAGAGGTAGCTCACCGCTGATATAATTTGAACCTAGGTTCAAATATGTCAACTTGGTTAAATGACCCAAAGAAGAAGGCATTGCACCGACCAAATTATTATCACCTAGATTCATCATACTTAAATTGACAAGTTTCCCTATTTCTGGAGGGATTAAGCCATTGAATTGGTTTGAATAAAGATCAAGCTCGACTAATTGGGTGAGGTTAGCCAAGGATAGAGGTAGCTCACCTGTAAGATAATTGCCAGAGAGATAAAGGTGGGTGAGTTTTGTAAGTGAACCAATTTGGGTGGGTAAGCTTCCTTGGAGATTACTGTTGGTGAGATCGAGATATTCAAGATGTGGAAAGGAAGACAAGTTCAAACTTTTCAAATTCTCGGGCACAAATTCTCCTATATTATTATTATTATTAAAGAAATTGCCTATATGAACGACAAAACCTGCCTCATTGCAAACGACACCGCACCACTTGCAGTAATTTGTTTTACCAGTGCCCCTCCACCAGCCGGTGTTGAATAGAGCCTCTCCCTCTGTTGTCGGCGAGGATGATGATACAGTAGATGTGGACATTAAAAGAGTAATAGTAGCAGCAGCCACCCATGCTAATACAACTGCTCTAGCCAAACCAGAAGTAGAATCAACGAGCGACTTCATTTTTATGAGAGAAATTAAGATAAATCAAGTCTGTTTGCTGCAATGTGCATACACATGCGTAGCTATATAATATGATGATCAAAACCAAAGAATTTTATAAGTATACTAGCTAGTCTTCTTCGGTTTTTAGCTTGACCAAGACTTATATTGGTCATCCAAATTGAAATTTCTAGTTTATTGGAATATGCCAACCCACAGATCACGGAAAAGTTAAGGCCTGGCAAGCGAGAAAATATTTTATATAATGGTGAAATTACATCAACATTATCTCGTGATATTATTGTTTAATAATAAATTATTAAATTACTGAAACAAATAATACTAACTCACAAGTGGTAGTTATTAGATTAAATAAATGAGGTAATTATAATTTTATATAGAATTCATTCACTCATTTTGCTAATTTATCATGATATAGTAACACTATCTGACCGGCGTTGACGTGGTATCACTTATGATAAAAAAATATATATGAATGTCAAAATATAACACAACTCATTAACACGACACGAAATTAGATGATTTAAGTATTCCTTAAGTCACCAATTTCATAAATAAGTAGACTCTACATGACATGATTAATAAACAATAAAATGTATTATATAATGATGAAAATATGTTAAAATTGTCAAGTAATATTATTATTGAACAACAAATGAATAAAATAAATTACACTAATTCCCGTGTATTGGAATACACTAAACCCAAAGACCACATCAAAGGAAAGATAATTCATTCGTCACGTCCACCGGGAAGGAAGGGATGAATCTGACTCAAATCGAAGTTGTCCAAAATAAAATAATAGATGATAATTGAAAAAGTAGGCCAAGTATAAAAGAATTGAAATAAGCAATTGGAAGGTTTCCGGCTTGTTGATTTCGTTGCAGGCCAAAAGCTATCTCAAAGCCACTTATATACTCATTAGGTTAGTAACTTAGAGCATCTCCAACCACACTCACCAAAATAGCTACTCAAAATAAATTTAAATATTGAATTCTCTATTTTAGCTAGCTATTTTTTAAAATTCACTCCAACCACGCTCTCTATTTTAGCTAACTACTTCAACTAACTTTAACTAACTTTCAATAATATAATTCAAAAATGCCACCTGGCATAACACATCAGCGTTATAATGATGACGTGTCGTGCCACATCATCAAATTTATAAATTTTAAATTTTACAACGATCATTTTTTTTAATAGTTATATTTACAACGGTCATACATTATTCAAATGGTACCCAACAAGTGCTTACATTATGCAGTATTTTTTTTTTTTTGGAAAAAGGAGAATTTTATTGATTTAAATTCAAGAATTACAAGAATCAAAATCAACAACTGTTTAATAAAAACAACAACTGAATTAACAGAAAACAGAAAAAAAAAATTGTTACAATGGCAAAACTGTAAATTCCTGTACATCTGGATGCTAATCCTCAAAGCACAGCTTCAGTCACCACAGCTCAGCTCCTGGACCTTCAAATCTCCTCCATCCTTCTTTGAACCATCACTGCATTTTGCTGTGAATGCAGTACAACAATTCAGCAACAAACAACACAACAGTGAGATCAACAACACCCTCATGCTGTAATAGCTCTCCTTGCCTTAAGATTACCAACACCAAACTCCAAGCTCCATCACAGATCAGCACAGCAACATCCCAGACTGAATGCAAAAGCAGACTCTGAGATCTGCTCTGCACAAAACAACACCTATCTCATTTCACACCCTAGATAGCTCCTTCTCTTATACAACACACTTTTTAAAATGCCCAATACACACAACACTTTTTAAAATGTCCAATCTGCCCTGACTGAATTGCAGCTGTAGACTAGCTCCTCCAAGTAAAAACAGTAATTGTTTTAACAGAAAAAATAAAAACAGAAATCTGTTACAGAAAATCAGAAATTCTGTTTTTTCATAAATCTAGAATCAGCACAGAGTCTGCTCCAGATTTGTCCCAGCAGCACTTCCCAAAAGTATGAAAAGTTGGCTTTAATCCTTCAGTGGATTAAGCCAACTCTAATTACATCAATGCCTGCAATCTAACTCCAATCCTTCAGTACCTGCATCCCATCTCTAATCTTTGACAACTCCAAGCCCAATCCTCCAGTGCCCTCACAGCTCAGCTTCAGTTTTCTGAACAAGTGACTGCAACCCATCAGCTAGACAGAATGCAGTCCAATGCACAGATGCAGACACAGATTGCCTGCAACAGCACAAGACTGAACCTCGACCTGTTAGGGTTTAAACACACGTAAACCCACAGACAAACGCACACAATCGAAGAACAAACCAAGAACATAAATCAATGAGAAACAAGAAAGAACAAGACACAAAAATTTTTACGTGGTTCGGCAATTTGCCTACGTCCACGAAGCTGCAGGGATTTCACTATATTGAGAGAGAAGGTTTACAAGAAGCGGCTACAATCAACGCACCAACCCTAATCGCCAACAACGGGTTTTTATATGTCTTGCACCGGGCCACAAAGCAGGCCCAAAACCTATCGGCCCAAGCCTTCGCTCCATGGACCAAGCCTCAGAAACTTTCCCATTAAAAACCACGCAACATTATTTCGGGTCGGGTCATCATCCGGATCAACCGCGAAAACTAGACTCCACAAAAGAACCCAACAAACTCCCTATTTCACTGCACTGCATACCAGAAACCAAGAGTGCAGAACTACTCTCAAAACCAAAACATTCAGCCCAGTCCAGACCAAGATACTGAGAACAAGACACTGAGACTGATCTTGGTATTCAAATAGAAAACCAACAAAATGAAAATAACATAAGAACCAAACTCCAAAAAGAGAAAGCCAACAAATTAAACTGGCCACAATCTAAAACAGACCATCCCATAACAAATATCTAAATTACAATCTCAAGATTTTCCTATGCAGTAATAAACATATTTAAATTATCTTCTAAAAGCCACCAATCCAAAATACAAACATCACACAAACCCAAATTCATTACAATTGTAATAGTGAACCATTCATAACATTTAAACCCATCAAAGAAATAGGAATATCCATGTATAAATTACAATACAAACAGTTGAGGAGATGATTTTTCTCTGCAAAACTCCACACTTCAACATTACTAAAACCCAAGTGTCATTGGCACCTACTGGAAGCAAACAAAAACATTGTTATGGTATCAAAGCTACATTTTCTTTGCCATGATTTCTATCTGGAGGCGTTTAAAATATTCAGCTTGAATCGGAGGCAGCTTACTCGTATCCATCAACATTATTTTTTGTTCCTCCTTCATTTGCTCGAGTTGTACCTTCTCTTGTTGAACAGCCACCTTCTCTTGTTCAACAACCACCTTGTCTTGTTTAACAGCCAACATCTTTTCCATGAAATCGATTTTCTTCTCTGCCATCATCTTTTTCTCCTCCTTCATTTCTTCAAACATTTTCACGAAAAAGGTTGAACTTGAATTATTGCCTTCAGAGAGTTTGCTCTTTGACTTTCTTGCTCGCTCTTTCACAGCCTTCCTTCCAATTGGCCTCTCCAAGCCCCCACTGTCGTCTCTTATGTTTACCGATTCTGGTGTTGAAGGATTAGAGCTGCTAGGAGTTGCACCACTTTTTGTTTTTTGTTTCTTGGACTGAGAATCCTCCATCCATTTTGGGTGATACCGTAACTCATTTCAACAATGTTCAAATGGAAAAGAAGATTTATGAAGTTCTTTATACACTTTCTTTGCATCACGAACCTGAAAATTGTACAATAATGTTATGCATCATAAAAGAAAAATGTCCTATTTTTACACGTGTAATTAAAATACACTCATACCTTGTCTTTCTCAGTCAGACCACTTTGATTCAACCTTTCAATTTGGTCAAAGCAGCCGCAAAATTTATTAGTGGCTAGTTGAATTGTCGACCAACGATTCATCAAAGAAACTTGATTGCGATTACAATCTGACTGGGGTTTGTATTCGTTGAAGAACTCCCAAACCCTTTGCCAATACCTTTTAGATTTTTGCTCATTCCCGTGCACGGCATCTATGCTAATATTAAGCCAACCCGATATTAAAACTAAGTCCTCCTCAATTGAAAAGTTGCCACCTCGAACTTTTTTTGTGGTGGATTCTATTTGAGGTGATATTGGTGAAGAATGACTTATTTGGTTTACTGATTGAGTGTTAAACTCATCTACGTTTGTTCCGTCGTTCAAGAGATCGGTAAAGTAATATCCATGTTCATCCATCAGAAAATCTACATTGTTGATGAAAAAAGTTCAAAAGAAATGTGCATAAAGGTTAACTGCTGAAATTGGACTGAAAATGACTAATAAAAATCATGCTGCAAGGGCATTTCAAGTTGACTTGAATGAACGCAAACAATATTAGTAGCTTTCAAGTAGCACCAACTAAACCAAAAGTTCATAGGTCCATAGCCAGGGGGAACTACATGCAGTACTAGTTGTAGGAGATGATCAGTTGACTCCTCCTTAGGGAATTAAAATCATTATTAACACTTCACAAATATCATTCAATTTTCACATAATTCACTTCAGAAACATAATTCGGATTTTAAATACTACAAGTCTGCTATCACTTTAGTGTTCAAATCATTATTCAATCCACGCCATGCTGAACCCAATTAGATATGGGCTGAAGAAATAGTGAAAACTATGTTTGAGGTTCATATGTCACTGTCTGATTGCAGCTGCCTGTTGGGCAGTGGTTAAAAATTGGTGAAAACTAGAGAAACTGCAGAAAACAAACTGCCAGATTTTCTGTGGTGAAAACTAGAGAAACTACAGAAAACAAACTGTCATAATTTCACAAGATCATTGAGCATTAAAGCACTTAAAAAAAGGGGAAAGAATATACTTGGAGAAAAGCAACAAAGTGAACATTCATTGAGCATTAAAACAACTGAAAAAAGGGAAAGAATATACTTGGAGGGAAGCACAAAAGTTGTAAGATAAAGCAAGTTACCATAGTCTGTAAGATAAAGCAGGTTACCATAAATTCTGGGTTATCAATAATAGAAATCTCAACAGAAGTTATCCCACATGAAACAACTAGAAGTGGGTGTTCAGTCATGTATGAGAAATTGTAGATGTGCTTGTTTATTATGAATATGATCCACAATCATAATCATCCCAGTCATGTATAAGAAAAGTTCACGAACTACGGATGAACACACAGACTAAAATGCCATACACACACAGAGGAAAACATATACACACTCAAACACATACACCCATCGAACACACGCATCCACACACAAATATAAGAATATATACATAGATTTGTATATATACTGAAAATATATACAGGTCTATGTATATAACAAGATCTAGAGCTATATATTTGATTTCAGAGAGAGAGATGGAGATTGAACGATTGAACGAGATGGAAATCTACCGGCAGATATAATCTCATACAATTTCAAACCAATTTCATATTGTAAGCTGTGGTGGGTCTTAATCAGAAACAAAAAAGAAAAATAAGCAAACAAGAGGAGGAGAAGAGAGAACGACTTACCTTGAAGTTGTCGGAGTTGCGACAGCGCCTGTGGTGATCGGTGACGTCGAACACAGGGAAGGGAGAGGTGATGAAGAACAACCAAGGGGGAGAGAGCTCTGACGAGAGAGATTGTTGCTAGCCACAACCGATGAGCGAGAAGGAGGAGAGGCAGAGTAGCGAGGGATTTGTTGAGCCGGTTGGAGCCAATTTTTTTGGGCCGACTCAGCAAAATAGCTAAAAGGGCTCTTTTGCTGAGCCCGTTGGAGATGCTCTTACACACATAGCTTTTAAAATTATTTTTGAGATGATTAGTTTTTATTCTTTAATATATACAATAAATTAGAGAAAAATATGTAACTGAAAATTCAACACTCAATTAAACTCAATTAAAATGGATATTTAATGAAAAGTTTTAAAAAACTTAATTTTATTCTTAAGTGGTCCAAATGTCATGATCATATAATAGTGGGGTTGCAGCTGGATTCTAGTGTTCTACTTGTATAAAACTGATCCCTTATGGTGGTGTTTGGATGGCCAGGTCGGAATGCATATGATTGGAGTTTTTTTTATCCTTTTCAATCCAATCCTTATTCAATACAACATGTTGTATTAGCTACAAAAATGGTACAATACTAACCAATTAGATATTTGAAAAATATATTTAAATTTATGTTAGTCTCATGGATTATCATGATTTAAAAGCTTTCTTATTTGAATAAACCATTGTATCCTACAGATAATCCAATTTTTTGAAAAGTAATGGGTATTATAGTTTTTTTGTCAAAAAATCCCATTGGCCCCAAATTTAACTTAGATTGGTTAAGAGAAAACTCTTGTTCAAATTTGGCCATGATAGATAGACCCAAATAAAATACCCTAGCACCATTTTGCTTCTCAAACATGCGTTAAAGGGGACCAAGCTCAATTTTGTTCAATCTAACCTGTTTTAATCCTCTCTGTCCCGTTATCCAATTACCCCTATAAGTTTTAGAAATTTGATTGGAGAATATATATGACTAATTATTATGATTGTGTGATCATTCTAGAGGTTTGGCTCCTCTTAATTCTCTAGGTATTAAAGCACACTTCTTCAGTTTTTTGCTTTACCATTCTACCGTGGACTAGTCAGTCAAGGTAGAGATTCTTTTGAAATGCAGGAAAAAGTTGGTGGTGCCGTGCTTCACATTCTCTTCACTTTGTATCAATGTTACGGAGACTCAAAACTTAAAACATTGGTCATCAATTGTACAATTTCCCGTCTACTGGAATACACTAACCCAAATACCACGGCAAAAGTTTAGGCGTGTCGGGAAGATTGTCGCGTGGTATCATAATCAATAATAAATAGATAAATTGAAGTACACTAATTTATACGTGTTAATGGTTAAATTACATCAATGGGCTACTTATTATTCATTAAGGTTTACACAGTTATTTATTGATTTATTATTAGATGGAGATATGTGTAATATCAACAGTGTCATACATCTTCCCGAAAACAGTGTCACACATATCTAATAATTGGTGGAATTTGTAAAAATAATTATAGATTTATGATTGGAATCAAGAATATTGCTACTAAACTTTTTGGCCAAATCAACAATTATTAGAATTATGATGTGAGCAAAATAACTATTCTAAATAAAACATATAAACAATAGTTAGATCATATAACATGCAATTTAAATGACTACATGCAATTTATATATAAACAAAAATAAACAGATTTAGAATGAGCTGGCCTGCGAGTCCGAGAGGTGTGTGATCACTGTCCTAAAGCAGCTGAGCCTCCCCACGTGAGGGTACTGACGGACACCAGCGACTCCAAGATTCAACTCAGATGCTCGCAGCAGCACCTCCGCAATGGTCACGTCCACTGGAAGGTTAGAATGAATTTGACTCGAATCGAGTTGCCCCAAAAACAATGAAATGGAAATTTAGATGGTTTTTTATGTGAGCTCCACACCTATGTGGTGTTCTTCTAGAGTAGGTAGTGTAGACGTAAAGAATGCTGGGTATTGGTGTTTTTTTTTT
>JAHQCQ010003901.1:0-17347 GCA_023539305.1 Ilex asprella | reverse complement strand
GGGGGGTATCAATAAAACAATGAGCTCTTGATTTATTTTAGCGAGATTTCATGAAGTAGCTAACAAGCTAACGATTAGCTCTTCAGCTCATAAAAATTAAGATGAGTTCCTCAACTCATAAAAAAAAAAAAGATGAGCTCTTCAGCTCATAAAAATTAAGATAAGCTCTTCAGTTCATAAAAATATGATGAGCACTTCAGCTCATAAAAATTTTAGCTCATGAAATCATGATGGGCTTTTCAGCTCATAAAATTCAGAAGAGGTCTTAAGCTCATAAAGTTAAAGACGAGCTCCTCAGCTCATAGCACCACGATGAGCTCGCTAGCTCATAAAATTAAGTTGAGCCCCTCAGCTCATAAGGACAAAATGGGTTCATAGAAATCAAGACATGCCATTCAACCCATAAAGGAGATGAGTTCCACATATCACAAAACACAGTAAGGAAATTACAAAACAGTAGAAAAGAGGTTCATATTTCATCATGCAATCATGAAGCACATAAAGAAAAGATAAACAGTTCTACATTCCCTTTAGCCCAGCTATTTCTTCCTCTACTGAGGCATTAGCAGCCCGAAGGCATGCATTCTCCTCCTTCAGCTCATCCCTTTCCTTCTCTATCTCTGAAAGCAATGACAGAAGCTTCTGTCGAGTAGAAGAAAACAAAAGTATTCCAAAGGCGGACCTAGACGAAGGGGAAGAAGAACCACTAGAGGTTCCACTCTTCCTACGCTTTCTAGAAGATATACCAACGCCTTCATCTTCGTCTGGTTCGGAGGGTAAGAATCTGGAGAGTCTGGGATAGAGGTAAAGCCATAGCAGCTGTTGCGGCGCTAAGCAGAGAAAGGTTCTCAGGATTCACCAGGTCTGAATAGGGCATAGGCTCAGCGTGAATAACCTCCTCGATATTGATCATCTCTAATAGGTTTGGCTCAGGCACATCTGCACAACAGAAGTATGCTTAGAACCCAATGTCATAGAGTTATGCTCAAGAAGGCTTTCCATATGCCAACCTATGTGAAAAAAAAAACTCTTCCAGGAATGAGGAACCATGTTCACTAAGAGGCGATGCTCGGCGGACCTCCAAGAGTCTCCCGAAACAAAGAACAAGCATTAAGACCACCATTTAGGAGAAAAGGAAAAGTCAAGAACTAGAGAACGTTCACGCAAGAGCCTCCACCCAAAACTGTTGAAGCAAGGAATTTCGTCATCTTCAAGGTCGTAAAAGTAAATAAACTCAGTAGTTGTAGGAAAGTCTTTGCATTGCAGACACCAAAAAAGGAAGAAACTAATCACGATGGCCCATACTCGAGGAGAAAGATGTGAAGGACACAGACTTTAATACGCCAGGATCCATCCGATAGAGGGATGGATTGGGAGGCGTAGACTCATCTCTAGAGCACCTTCAAACAAGCAGACTTCTCCTCGGGAAAGATAATTGCAAGGTTCATCTGAGGTTTGAACTCGTAGAGGCAAATCCAAAAAAGGAAAGAATCGCCTCTTGATCCCTTCCAAATCTGAGGTCATCGTTGAAGGAGCTAAGTAACGAGACTACCACTTCTAGTCAATCCCAAAAGAAGTTCGTTCCTTGAACAAATATGAAACGGGCGCAGCCATCGGCAACTCAAGAAAAACAAAAATATTCAAGATTCAAGAAGAAACCCTCAGGTTTAAAAGAAGACAATTTAGACTTACAGAAAATCACAAGTTTTCACGAAAAGTAAAGTCGGTGATCCATTGGATTTCCAAAGTTATGAGGATAGTTACAATTTTGGAAGGTAAAAGGTGCAAGTGCAATAAGAGAAAGTCGGGGTTTAACTCTGACAACCCAACTCGGAGGGCTAAGAAGACCATAGAGTATAATCAAAACAACTATTGGTGAGCATAAGCCCGGATTAAAAAAAAAATTCTCGAGCTCAGACCATGAATGAGTTTATTCAAACTAAATTTTCTTATGCTCCTTTGGAAGCTTCTCAGGTTTTCTTAAGTTGAGGTCAGCTCGTATGGATGCATGGACCTTCTGGTGCATTTCCTCAAGGCCATTTGCCTCAACACCCTTCTAAAGGCACTGGCTAAATTGGGACTGGCATTTCTCAGGCTCATCTTCCATCAAAGTTCTCATGTATGCTGCAACGTAGCCTTCAAGTATGTACTTGTGATGGACCTCAACATCAGATTGCGTACTCTCCTGACCAAATCCAGTGGACCTCTTATCGCTACAAGGAGTATCAAGTATGTTATCCAGTGCTCCCCAAAGAGCACTGAACAACAAAAAGCAGCCCCTCCTCGGGTAAGACCTCAACAATCTTGCAGCTCTCTAGCTCTTTAGCTCCCCAACATTCTAACAAGTCCTTGGCAAGTTAACCTTAAAGGGAAACAGATATCACCCTCGGGTTTAAAATAAAACAGGTCTTTCACTCTTTGCAGTTTAGAAGATCACTAACATTTTAGTTTCACCAAGCTCTCCAATCTTACTTTAAGAAATACTGAAGAACTCCACAAAGCAAGGGGGCAAGGGGACAAAGGTAATGTGAAGTAAAGCAATGAGCATTGAACATTGCAATAAGATTAGGCAGCTGTGTACAGTGTAGCTAAAAAACAGATTAAAAGCAGTAGATGTGTACATTAATAAAGTAGTGTGCATGTACATCCCAAAACATAAGTTAAAAAAAATCCTAAGACTCTTTAGGAAGAGAGTTGGGTAGCTCTACAATTGGCACTTCGGGCAGAATGGCAAACAAAGCCTGTAGAAGGTCGATAGTTGAAGTTTCTGATAAGGAAATGCTTGGTAATTCAGTAGTTGAAGTTTCTGGAGGACCAAGAACATGTAAAGGCCCAGGGACCTCATCTTCAGCTAAAGCTCTTTCCACCAAGTCAGCATAAAAAGAAATGGCACTAGAAATGACAGAAAGGACCACAGGGAGCTTAACAGTTGCAGGAAATGAGGCATTCTTAGAGGTAAAAGTTGCAGGAATGACTGAAGAAGAAAGAGCATCTTGAGTCATGACCTCAACTGGAGGAATAGGTGCCTCAGTACCTTCAGAAGTTGCCTCAGAAGCAAAAAGGACTAAGGTACCAGCCTCTTCAAGTACCTTAGCCTCTTCCTCAGCTAGGATGTCAAAATCAAAATTCAGTCCAGGGTAAGTTTGCTCGGCTTTGTCTTGAAAATCAAGCCACCCCTTGCCCCCACTAAGTAGTAACGTCGTCTGCCAACTTAGCAATTAGATCATCCATCTTTTTAGCATCTACTCTTTGCACCACGAGCTCTTCTCGAAGAGCATCGGTCACTTCCACCAAAACATCGTACTCCTTTTTCATGCCCCTATAAGAACTTAAGGCCTCAAGAGCCTCTTGGCTGGCCTTGATCCAACCATTTGTCTTCACCCTCAGCTCCTCTTTGGTTTTCACTAGCTCTTCCTTGGTGTGTTTGCCCTCGCCTTCAATTCTCCCTTTCTCGGCTTCTAAGTTCTTGATGCGGGAGGTTAGCCTCTCAACCTGTCCCTGAAAGTCCTGGACTTGGGTCTTAAGGTCATTATTGGCAAAAGGCCAGCTCGATGTTCTTAAGTTAAGACGCCTTGGAAGCTTTGGCAGAGTTCTCCAGAGCTTGGATCCGCTTCAATAGGCCACTGATATGAATAGCCATCTAGAATCAAACACAACCCCAAGAGCTAAAGTCAGCATGAGGAAATGATACAGGATAAAGAGGAAACTTGAGAGGCCAAAAACTTACCGAGGTGGCCCCAAACAGGGCTATAGAAATAGAAGCCCCAAGGTGCATAGTGGCAGCCCTCTAGATGTCAGATTCTATAATGATGAAAGAAATGGCCTCTGCAGCATGTTTTATATTATTAATGAGAGAATTCCCACCTGCTTCAACCTTGGAAAGTTTCTCTCTCTCATCTTTGGAATCCTTTAGAAGTGACTGAGATGATACTTTGACTGGACCAGGGGAGACAACTTAGGAAAAATATGGGTAATCGTCTCCAAAGCCCTCTCGACTTCTGTTGAAGAGGGAGAGGTCGGGGCCAATCATGCTCTAAAGCATCCCCAGAAGATGGGTGCACGGTCTCTAGAGGAAAAGAGGTTTGTGTAATATTTAGGGAGCCCGAGGGTGGAGTGAGTGTCGTCTGAGACAAAGTGGGAGAAGTAGAAGGCACATCTAACTTCAGGACCTTGGTAGGGGAGGCATCACTGCTGCCAGTCCCAACTTCTGCCTTGTGCTTCCCCCCACTCCTACTTTTTTTAAGAAGATTCACCTTTGCTTGACGATCCTTGGCAGTGGGCTCCATCAAAGAAGAATCTAAAAATTCAAGATAGGCAAGTCAGAAAGGAGAAGAGAGAGAAGTTAAAAACTAAAAACAAGGAAAAGGTATTACCTACAACTTCTTTAGCCCCAACAACGGAAAGAGGAATGGGGGCTTCGATCCTCACCTCGGGAGAGATGAACCCAAGATCTATAAGAACCTAAGGATTAAGGAGCTCAGAGTACTCCTCAAAATCATAATCCTCTAAGCTCAGCAAAACTCGCCTGTTTGCAACACTGAGCTTAGGTCAGATACCTGGAAGTAAAAGTAAAACATGTGAAGAAAAGTCAGCATGGAAAGCTGTTAAAACTGATCCTAATTCCCTTGGACGAGGACTTACCCAAATTATCTGGGGCATTCCAGGACCGAGGGACTAGGAGAGTATCTGAGATATCTGCAAAATCGTACACCCACTGTCTGCCCCATACAAAGGATAAAAGTTTTTTCCAACCCTTATGGGAGCTTGGCAGGTCAGAGACAATCAGTTTGGTTTTTGTTTGTTTAGAAATGTACAAAAAACCAGCGGAGAAAGTGTACTTGACGTTAAAAAACTTCATAAACAAGGAAACAATGGGAACCCCAAGCTTGTGTTTCTTAAAGAAAATGAGGAGACCCACAAGAACACCCCAGAAGTTGGGAGAAAGTTGAGCCGGGGAAGTTATCAATATCATCACCTAGGTCTCCTAAGTCAGTATCCTCTTCGGCAAACCTGCCTCCATAAGGGAAATGGAAAAAGGAGTAGCTTCAGAGGAGGCAGACATAATTGGACAAGAGAAACGAAGTCTAAAGGACCTATAAAGAGGAGAGACCTCTAAAAAAACTCTCTAAGGGTCAATGGGGCAAGGTACTAGCGATCAATGACGAAAATCCTAGCGGTAGAGAAAAGATCCAAGAAGAGGGGAAGGCGAGATAAAGAATAGCCTTTATTCTTAAAATAACGGAATCGAAAAGTTCAAAAATGCAGTAATCACCTCAGATTCGAGGGATCCAGAACGAAGAAACGCATACGAAACCAAAAACGTATCTAATCAAGGGCGAAGGGCAAACCAAAGCCTGAAGCGAGGAATAGAGATCAAGCTTTGCAAGCCAATTCGAGGAAGGATGAGATTCAGCAAAACCCTAGGGTCTCCGACAAATGGGGGAAGACAGGAATGAGAAAGTGGAAAGCCTAGGGAAAATTCAAAATGAGAAATAAGCCGTTTTGTATGAGCATTTAAAGCTTTTGGTACGTGGGCCTCGAAAGTGGAGAACGTGCGCAAGAAACTACGAAAATAATGATTGCCCAGAACTGTCAGGAAAATCCTGTTCTCTCCCAAATCGAGGTCGCTAGGCAGAGGTCTAACTCGACTTTGGTGCAACTCAGCCCATGTCCAAGCCAGGTCGAACCAAGGGCTGGGGGGCACCAAATGGTACCTAGAAAGAATTTTAACTATGTATGAGCTCGGGAGGGGAGGTCAGACCTGGAAGTCATACAAGACATCCAGAATTTAGGGGCCTTGGCCTCTGAATTCCCCACAGGCGAGACAACAAAAAAGATGATAAGACCACAGCTGGCTGGAGGCAGATGCCTCCAAAGCAACTAAAAGCTACAATTAAGCCACCAAACTCTCAATTAACCAAGATCCTCTCCTAAAATCAAGAAAGATCCCACGGATGAAGGGCAAGGATCCCGTAGGGACAGAGTTTGGACTATGAATATCACACAGTGCCACAATCGAGGGAGAGACAATTCTTCTTGTATCAAAGGCATCTTTTAAACTGTGTTCTCCATGAATATAGATCCTCGGAACAAGAGTCTTCATTAAAGAGTGGACTAACCAAGCTCTCATGCCAATGAACCACTATACCTCCACTGAGTAAACTCTTCACACCTTAGATGGTTTTCATTCCCATCTTATAGATCGCAAATCTAATAGCTCAGACGTATTCTTATCTATACACCCACATGTTTTGCTCATCCACGTAAAATTACACCATCAATTTGCATAAACAAAACTACATGAGCACATTTTAGTATATTTATATAAGCAAATGTAATTTTGACATTTATAAAAAAATTATAGGCAAACCGTTACTTTTTGTACTGGTAAAGTTAAAAATTACCGTTAAGACGGTGTCTTTGATCTAAAAGTATAAACCAAAAGGAGTGTAGAGAAGTTTTAGAATTTGTAAAAAATATCATTAAATTTAGACCTAACTAAAGAAGGTGTGAGTGAAATACTGCAGATGGTTCCAAAGCACCTCAGTCAACCCACATCAATGCATTTTCATATCTACTTGTTTCCATCCCCATCTGCAAAGCGCCACCCACCGCATTTATAAAGAGTTAGGTGTGGTTTTTTTTTAACATTTTAATAGCATTATTTACAATTTTTATAATAGAATAATACTATTTGGATCTAAAAATTTGATTTAATTTATTGATATAATGATGTGACTTCAGTAGAATTATTGGATTAACACCAAGTTGCAATGTTTGATGGGCTCTATAGTCAATCCAAAGGTCATAGTGAATTAGGTCATCAAATTATGTCTCAATAGCATTGCTCTTACTCTTTATATTAACCTCACATAGGGGTGGTAAATGGGTGGGTTGGGTTAAATTGGATTGACGTTAAAATAAATCAAATTCGTTTTTTACTCACTTAGTAAATGGGTTATAATGGGTTGAGTTTATAACGGGTTGGATTAAACCGATTAACCCATAAAATAATTAAAATTCTTAATAGACACATTTGTACACCAAAGCACACACACACAAAAATTAGTAGTACACCAAAATACAAACATACACTAATACACCAAAACACACACAAACTAATACATTAAAAACATACACACTAATACACTAAAATATACCAAAAATACACACACATATACTAATACAAAAACTAAAACATATTTAATAAAAAAAAATACACACATAATGGGTCCGGTCAATTGTGGGCTATGGGTTAGCCTATGGGTCGTGGGTCGACCCATGGATCACAAGTCAATTCATGGGTCACAGGTCAATCCATGGGTTAAGGGTCGACTCGTGGGTCATGGGTGGTAGTGTGTGTATTTTTGTTGTACTAGTGTGTGTATGTTTTGGTGTATTAATGTATATGTGTATATTTTTTGGTATAATAGTGTGTGTATTTTTTGGTATATTAATATATTTATTTAATTTTATTATTTGTGTTATTTAATAAAAAGATAAATACTCAACCCAATGGGTACCTATTTGTAATCCATATTAACCCGCTTAATTAAAATGAATCATATTACTCAACCCATTAAAAATTCAAATTAATTAATATAGGTACCCAACTCATTTATTTATGGGTGGGTTAGGCAAATTAATGGGTAATGGGTTAAGATTGTCACCCCTAACCTCACATACCGTTAAGTAACTTTTAGTTTTGTTTTTTTAATTGATGGATTATTTATCGTAAATTATAGTAAGATCTATTATATACAAGTTGGTTCTTCACTTATTAATATTAGATGATATTTCGAGAATAAAAATGAATGAAAAAAAAGTGTTATAGTTTTTGGTATGTTTATAAATAGAATTTGCGCCCAACGTAACTTTTAATTCCTTTTATTATAAATTTGATTTAATTTTCTAACTTATTAATATAACATTTGACTTTAAAAAAATTCCAATATGTGTGTGTTACCATATAAGAACAAGGCCTGAAATAAAAATTGTATTGAATCACAAATTAATCAAAAATTAAATGATTTAACTTATGATAAAAAAATATATATGGAGATAAAATTCGATATGTTAACTATCTTATTAAATAGATGTCAGGGAGGAATGTTTATTTGGTGTAGAAAATTTATTATGATCACAACATCCATATCTGCCAATCTAAGAAATTAATCAGATTTCAATTTTTGATAGCTACCCCTAGGTGACAACTTCAAGGCTCTTCTTATTCGTTATTATAATTTTCAACTTTCATCTGCCTAACAAAGTCGCTTCTTTATCATCGTTTCTTGTATTGGTCCTCTAATCCCTATCTGGTGCAATACTTAACTAAATTTCTTATTTGTTTTCATACAATACTGGTCATGATTTCTAATCTTTTTCAAGGATTGACCCAAGAGTGATGCAATTTATATTCCAAAAATCAAGGTTTTTCAATATTTTTTTCTGCAACCCTTTTAGTTGTTTCACATAGACCTCTTCTTGAAGGAATCTATTTAAAAATATGCTTTGTACATCTATTTGATATAATTTTAATTTCATGTGACAAGTGATAGCAAAGAGTAATCTCACGAATTCAAGTCTAACTGCCTAATTATCAATGTAACAGTCTCATCAAAATCTATTCTGCAACTTGGGTTTATCCTTGTGTAACTACCCTAATTTTGTTTCAATTAGTCCAACAGAATATAATTATAGATTTGAAATAATTGTAAGTGATGAGCCCAAATCTAATTGGGCCAAACCCAATAAGTCAAGCAAGCCCAAATTAGCTAAAAGGTAACCCAAGCCTGCTTTATCAATCCGACCCAATCGAAGACCCAATGAGTCCGGGGAGATAAGAGCACGTGGAATAGAGATTATCGAGATATGCATTCATGAAGATCAATCCTACCTTAATTGTACTTACCAAAGAAGTAGTGCCCTCTCCCTCACGTCACTGCCTCACCAAACCTATAAATTGTAAGCCCTCTCCACATGAGAGGACATACCTTGGTATCTCACAAAAACCTCTCTACACACATAATTTTTCTCTCCTAGCTATTGTACTTCTCTCAGAGCCTTCTCTCCATTCATCAATATCAATAAAGAGCGATCGGCCACCGTTGTTGTTTTCAAGAGTGGAGTAGATCACCTGGACCAAACCACTATATACCTGTGTGTTGACTCATTATTTACTGTTTTGCCATTAATTGCTTTATTTATTGTTCATTAATCACACCTCTTTACATACTTGACTGTTGATCTTGCACGAAACCAATTTGTACATCATGAGTTTGTCGTCGTCTGTGGGAACGACTAAGTTTTCTACTCTCTTCTAATCCATGAAAATTACGACCAGATCGATGAGTCAACAAACGGGAGACAACATCCCAGCTCCCCGGGAGGAGGTATCGCCTCCCCTCGCACCCTCGGAACCATCTGCCACGACGACTCCCATCGTCGGACAGTAGCTTTTACAGACTATGCAACTACTGGTAAACCAAAATCAGCAAATCATTCAGATAATGCTCACCCAGGGAGGTGTCGTCCCTCAGCCTGTAGGAGGAACCCCACTCCCTCCAACGGAAGAAGTCC
This sequence comes from Ilex asprella, assembly GCA_023539305.1. NCBI lineage: Eukaryota > Viridiplantae > Streptophyta > Magnoliopsida > Aquifoliales > Aquifoliaceae > Ilex > Ilex asprella. The sequence continues at coordinate 7,768 of JAHQCQ010003901.1, read as the reverse complement.
AGCAGCCTATACCCTCTGGGTGCCAGCCAGCCCCCCACCATGGGGCTCCTTACCAGAATGTCCTCAGGCAACACCAGGGTCCTTCTCGCCCAGTAGTCCCTCCTTAGGGCGCAGGGAGCTCACATTTTCCTCCTCCTAATGTACCTGCGTAGGAGGACGAGGGAGAAAGTCAGTATGCCGATTATGGAACCCAGTACAACGAACCAACGGAGGACATCGCCAACCAATGGGACGAGAAGATCAGAGAACTGCAAAAACAACTCGGTGATGCTTTCAAAGCCATCAAGGCACAAGCGCCGGAGACTTTAGACTACCTGGTAAAGCGCACTGATACTCTGTTCGTTGTAGATATTGTAAATTATCCCTTACCCTCGAAGTTCAAGATTCTTACCATCGAGATCTTCGATGGTACCAAAGCCCCCTGGATCACCTGGATACCTACAAATCTCTCATACAAATCCATAACGTTCCTGACGAGATCACGTGTAGAGTCTTCCCCACCACCTTGAAGGGGTCTGCTCGTCAATGGTTCGCAAAGATCAAACCCTCCTCAATTCAGTCCTTCACAGAGTTAAGCAAGTCTTCGTCTCCCACTTCATTAGAGGACGCCGACATAAAAAGCATGTTACCCACCTGCTTACCATCAAGCAGGCCAGAGATAAAAACCTTATGAACTACCTCACTCATTTCAACGAGGAGTCTTTCTAGATCGAAGAGCCAAACGATAAGGTAGCCCTGACCGCCTTTATTGCTGGTCTACTCTCCTCTAGCTTTATGGTCTCCATCCTCAAGAAGTCGCCCTCCAGCATGCCCAAGTTGCTATCAAAGGCTCATAAGTACATGAACGCTGAGGACGTCACCAAAGTCCGTCGAGGTGAGTCCTCCCGAGGAGGGGACAAAAGGAAGGACACCTGCGAAGACAAGCGAGAGACGGAGAACAAGAGGAAGAAAATCAAGAGAGTCTCTGTCAAGGACCGTCTCAGTCTAGTGCCTTCGAGAGAACAACAGCCTTTCACGCCACTCAACGCCTCGGTGGAGCACATCTTATTCTAGATATAGGATGACCCCACACTCTGCTGACCAGGAAAGATGAAGTCTGACTCAAAGCGTCGAAATCCCAGCAAGTACTATCGCTTCCACTTCGACCATGGTCACGACACAGACGACTGCTTCTAGTTAAAAAGACAGATCGAGGATGTTGTCCTCTTGACGCCCGTGCCTTCTTGGAGGAGCTTGGGCATTGGCCACTTGATCTCCTTGGACTCCCTTCACTATTCACCTCCGATTCACTCTTCACCTCTGATTTACTATTCAACTCCCTTTGACGGGTGGACCCAGCTCCATGGATCTTGGCGACTTGGGCTCTTTCGTGGGTCCTGGATGTTTGAGCATTTTCTCAGTTCATTGGGCCTAGCCCGGTTAAATTCGGGTTCGTCAATTGCTATTGTATAAACTTGAGATCGAATTGCCCCAGTTTTCTCTTAAAAGCTATGTCTATGATATTTGTAAAATGAGACTGACTGTTTTAAATGTTTTTTAAACCTTGTTCAAGTTTGGGAGGATTTTCTTACAGAGCTTAGTGCTCACCCCTTAGAAACAATACATTTTTCAGATTATGGTCTAGATGAGGAGTTCGGAGTGGAGGAACAGGTGCATTGGGAAGCTCTAATAGACGGGAACGTGGATCCTGATGTGGACGTTTAGAGCTGCACTTCCTAATGTTCTAGACTAGGAAATTCATTTTGAAATTTTGTTCATGTTAATATTTTTGTTATTCCGCTGCGAGATACTAGTTTATTTTGGAATGTAATTGTCATAACCTAACATATTTTTTTAATATTATGACCATGGTTTGACATATTCTTTTGGGAAGATATTATAGATATTTTATATGATGAATAAAATTTTCTTATTTGATGGATTTTATTAGTTGCTCTCATCATGTGAATGATATTTAGATAGTAATACTGTTCAAGGTGGATTTTAGGGCGTTACATTTAATCTTTGGGTCAAGTACGGGTCAGATTTTAAAATCTAAGATTGAATTTTCTATACAAACATTAGATTTGAGGGTCATTTGGACTATTTTTCCCGAACTCATCTTTCAAACCCCCCCCCCCCCTCCCCTCCCAAATTCCCTCTTACCTCCATCGTAAGCAGTCTTCTAAGAACATGTCAAAAATAACTTACCTTGTAATGTGCAATTACCTTGATACTGTACTGTTTGTGGCTTTGACTTAATTTCTTCTCAAAGCATAACAAAAGTATTAATTATCCTTTTATTCTATGTATAGTGCTCCCATATTGGTAGGTGGGGGCAGCTCGAAACATATTTAGATACAAACCCACTATATTTTCTTCTATTTTTGAGATACAAAATTATTAATTATTAATTAAAATTTTAAATATTAGTTTTACTAAACTATAATTTTCAATTTATTGTGTGACTAATCCATTCAATTTTTGTTGTAAGATAGTTATTCTTAAATAAAATTTTATTACTTTTTAAATTTTGAAAAACTTTTTTCTACATAAATAGCACAAACATGTATTATCAATAATATTCTATACATAGTCATTGTATTTAAAAAAAAAAAAAGTGATCTTCTTTTTATACTTCAACATCTCAATTGGAATGTTTTGTTTTATTTTTGAAACTTTTCTCTTACATTGCGTCAGGATCAATTGTCACTGTGCACGACTTTAAAAGTTGGATTTTTAGTTTATACTACAATGTAGACATAAATAAAAGGATGAAATTTTATTCTTGGTGGGCATCCTAACTAGAAGCTTAAATATTTTTTTCAACAATTAATAAAAGTAAAACAAAATACTTAAATTTATTGTATATTCAGTAAATACAAAAAGGGTTAAATGCCAATGTACATAGCATATACACACACAAACTATGTGGTCCTTTTCTCTCCATGTAATCAAGTCATAGTGTATGAAACGAATAAAATTGAAATCTTTTGATTCACATCATTCTAATCAATGAACTTGAACCCTTAAGGGTGGTTCATCGATTGAAGTTGACTTAATTTATTAATATAATGAGGTGTCAAGTAATAAAATTTCATTAAAATTTTTTAATAATTAAAGTTATTGATTTATATCGCTGTCACACCATTAAATTAAAAAATTAAATTATTCTTTTAAATTTAAATCACATTACTCAAATATTTTTTAAAAAGTAAGGGCCTAAGGGGTCATGGTCCGATGCCCCCAATGGACCCTGGAGATGACGTGTTATACAAACCCGACCACTTGAACTATGTCATTTTTTTCTTTTCTTTTTGTGTGATGCTTCTAGAAATGAAGTTGGATTTCTTGAGCACAGTAGTCATACCATCCATGCATTCACTTGTGTCCACACTTACAATCTTTTCTGTTGTCATGTGATGCAAATAGGGAACACGTCATACTCATCTAATTAGGGATGATAGTGGACCAGAAAAAAACGAGTATTTGTCCAAACCTGTCCCATTTGGACCAGGGATGGACTATACGTATTAGACGGTGGACGTATACGGAGATACCCGTATAAACCCGTGCCGGGATGGAGGCAGGGATGGACTTACCCTTACTCCCGCCCTGCCCCGTACCCGTTACCCGCTAAAGAAATAAATAAATATAAATATATATTGAGTAGATTGAGATGATTTTACCACCATTATATTATTAGTGGACATTTGTTTTAGACATTTGTTTCTGTTTTGTTCAAATATGTAGTATTTTGGACATTTGTTGTTTGTGTTTTATTCAAATATGTTGTGTTAGATTATGTTAGATTATTTAGAATGTTATTGAATTATTTAAAATATTGGATTTCATTAACTTGGGCTTGGGCAGGTACGGGGGAAACAGGGACGGCGACGGGGATTAAAAATTTACCCGCTAACGGAGGTGGATCGGGGATGGACGAAATTTTTTAAAGCGGGTACGAGAATGGAGACTACACTCCCCGCCCCCGATTCGGTTCATTGACATCCCTACATCTAATTGGAATGATAACAAGTCTTAATATTGGATGCCTTTATCATCCGATTTGTTGGAATTTGACCTAATTTTTTAATTATCATGAATAAGAGTTTGTTGGGTAATTAATATAAGAGTTTTAATAAATCATGAATAAATTTATTAGTGACCTAATACAAAGTGGAAGAGTTTTAATATACAATGAATAAGTATACTAGACATGTGATAATAAATATAAAAATTAAATTGTATCTGAATAGGTTTAAATTATACTATTTTATTTCTATAAATAAGTGTATATATTATCTAATTAAATACTAAATGACCAATTTTTCAATAAATAACCTGGTCGTTTGATATATATACGATGTATCAAGGTGGGTATGCTATATTGAACCATGTTATATCTTTGTGTCATGTTTTAATTATTTTTTATCTTTGAATTTCTATTTTTTAATAAGTATTATTTGTGTTAATTATTCAATGTGCAAAACTAACAAATGGTATAAAAGTTATGTTCTAACAATTGATACCATAACTATATTCCAACAAGTTAATATACTAACAGGGTTAACAATGACACTAAAAAAATATTTTTTGATACCATAACCCTTTTTTAATCCAATCAAAACACAACACGTGTAAATTTTTTATTATTTTTATGATTACTTATTACAAATAAACAAATCAAAATATACCACCCATAATAATTTACTTGTGGATACTACAGTCTTATTCTATATTAAAACTTGGAAAACTTCAAAAAAAAAAACAAAAACAAAACTCAAAAATTAGTAAATTCTCTAAAAAATTGGTATTTGAACTTAAAAAAAAAAAGGGTAAATCAACACAAAAGTGAGTGCACTCCAAAATTTTTTGACTTTCATCCAAAAAATAATATAAATTCCTCACATAAATAATAAATTTTACTATTAGAAAATATTTTTTCAATACTGTAAATGAGGATGAGTTATTTGACGCGGAAAGATGTGGTTTTCCTGCTTGTTTCCATTGCCCTCCGCAAAAGCGCCGCCCAATACATTAAGAATGTGTTGATAACACCCCCCTTGAAAGTTGGGTGTGAAAACTGAAAGGGTCATTTTCTTCGTTACCAAAAGCACTTTCTCGGTGACCGCCAACATTTGAATAATACTAATGTTATTAAGACATAAAAACGTGATTCATGATGATTTAATCATCTAACAATAACATGGTCTAATTAGATTATTATAATTGATGGCGTGTAAAACACGACTGAGTAGAGTATGCACACTATGGTGTATATATACTACGAGATTTGATCTGAGCCACAAGACTCTTCAGAATGATGTGACAGCTTTAGGAAAAATTGGTGAATTGCATATAGAAGTTAAAATGGTTCACCAACTCGGGAGCTCGGCTAATCAACTTTTTAAGAGAGTCTCTTGCTCCTGTGAATTATATTGAAGATGTAGAAGGGATTACACAATCTTCTTGGTACTATTTTTATTGCTTACCTCAAAATGAGGATTTTGTACAGTATTTATAGCTTAGTTCCTAATTTTATGGGGTCTAGGGCAAGATCTTCGTCTTTCTCTTGTAGGGCTTTGCTTGATTTCAGGCGATGGTTTAGGCAATTAAGGTTTTCGACCCTAGACTGACATTTACTACCGTTGAGGGGGCGTTTTTTAGTTGTGAACCATCTCCCACTTATTTTCTCTGAGGCGTAAGTCAAGGAAGCCCAATGTCTCAACCTCCAAATTCAAGCTTTTTTGGTTGAGCTCCTTTCTTGACCTCAATACTCGAGCTCAGACTTGAAATTCTTCTAGGTATCATCAATAATTATAATTATTGAATTTCTTTATTGTGACTTTTATCAATTGATATATTGTCATGCCAGTAAACTAAGTTAATTTTTTAAATCTAATAACATTATTCATAAGTTTTCTATCAAAATTTGAAATTACAAAAAAGGTTATTCATGGAGTAACCCATGGATGTATCTATAACAAATATTACTACGAGTAACTCAGCATTAACATGAGGTTACTTGGCAGTTAATTTCAAGATCCCATGTCACTATTTTTAAAAAAATAATAAATAAGTACCAGACTACGACAATTTTGAAACAAAATTATAAAATTACGATACTTTTAAATTTATTTATCAAAGTAAGACAATTTTTTTAAAACACGGGGAATAAAAACATTGTCTATGAAAAAATATTGATTTAAAAGCGTAATTGTCGTGATTGTTGGGAAGACTATACTTTTATTTAAAAAGCAGGGTTGTTAATCATGTTTTTTTAACGAAAGCGGATTCAACAATTCTGCTTTTTAAAAAAAAAAGGATCAACAACCCCGCTTTTAAAAAGAGATATAATTTGACAAATAAGTTCAAAACTGACATAATTTAGTAAATTTGTTTTAAAATTGTCGTATTTTTATACTTAATTCCATAGTTTCATTGGACCAAAAAATAATATATGGCACCAAAAAAAAAAAAGACTTTTCAATATTGTAGTTATAGCCTAAACGATCTTGACTCTTGATTTATTGCAATTTGCTATTATAATATTCCTAATATCTGTGGGAATGTTTATTTGGTGTAAAAAATTTATTATGATCACAACTATCAAAACTGCCAAGAAACTAATTAGATTCAATCTTTGATAGTTACTACTTAACAACTTCAAGACTCTTAGCTATTATAATTTTCAGCTTTCAACTACTTAATGTAACAACTTTCACCTCGTGCTTCTTTAGTTCTTCTCGTTTATTGTCTTGATGTCTTTCTCTTTTCACTTGCGTCATCCAATTCCTATCTGGTGCACTACTTTACCAAGTTTCTTATTGTTTTCCTAATATTGGCCATGATTTCATCTCATGCATTTAAGGACTGACCCAAGAGTGATAGAATTTCTATTCCAAAAATCAAGGGTTTTTTATAAAAATTAAATTGTATTTGAATATGTTTGGATTATATTAGTTTATTCCTCTAAATAGGGGTGTTTATTATTCAATCAGTTACTAAATAACCAATTTTTTAGTAAATAACTTTGTCTGTTGATGTATATACGGTATATCAAGATGGGTATGTTGTATTGAATTACATTATATTTTTGTGTCATGTTTTAATTATTTTTATCTTTGAATTCCTATTTTCTAATAAGTATTATTTGTGCTAATTATTCGTTGTGCAAAACCAACAAATGGTATCAGAGTTACGTTCTAACAATTGATATCCAAACTATATTCCAAAAAGTCAGTATATTAAACAGGGTTAGATAATGACACTAAAAAAATATTTTTTGATAGCATAACTCTTTTCTTATCCAATCAAAATACAACACATGTAAACTTTTTTATTATTTTTATGATTACTTATTACAAATGAAAAAATCAAAATATACCACAGATAATCATTTACTTGTGGATACTACAGTCAGGGGTGGATTTAGTATGGGGCAGTGGGGGCAGCTGCCCCCACTGAAATTTTAAAAAAATTTAGGACCTAGGTGTTATTTTAAAAATTTTAAAAAAAATTTAAATTTGCCCCCACTGAAATTATTTTAAAGTATAGAGTATGTTGATGTAATTTTCAAATATTAAAAGTTACCTTTTTCAAATTGCCTGTAACTTTTTGTTTCCCGTAAGCAGTAAACCCTTGTCTTCTTCGGTCAACGGTCTCCGTCTGTCGGCGTCTTCACTAAGCGGCTAAGCCATCTTCGACTTGCAGTTATTTCCTCTCACTCTCTCTCGTTCATCTTCTAGGTTTTCTTCAGATCCTCACTCTCTTTACCATACTCGAC
>JAHQCQ010003900.1:0-17351 GCA_023539305.1 Ilex asprella | reverse complement strand
TTTGTGCACATTCCACATTTCATTTCACACATATTTTGTTCATCCATTTTCCACCATTCACATTCCGTTGTTTCCTATCTCTTGTATCATCCCGAGGGAGAGTGACACTCCCTTCACACATAAGCCATACACATTTGAGGGTGGTGTTGAGAGGTAAGGAACAACGACACTATTTTCAATCAATCAACCCCACAAATTTCAGGACCCAAACCTTTTGAACAAATAATAGGCCCAAGATTGACATACCCACATAAGGGCCATAGACAAACATGTATGGCCCCCAATAAACATCAAAATGAACTAATCCCCTCAACACGATTCTAACTAGTTGAATTAGGGATAGCAATCGAGATGTATTGTTCATATTCATATTATATTATTTTATCTTTATGTCAAATATTAGTCAGTTGTAATAGAATCTATTTAATTACGTATGTCAGATATCCTGACGCTAATTCGTTATGTTTATTATCGTGATGTGCTCAATTTATCTCGCATAACTTATGAACCAATAAGTGAGAATTAGGAGACTCGGGACCAGCTGGAGTGGAATGACTTGTCAGAAATGATCAAGGACATGGGCGATTTTAAAAGGTTTGGAGATCATCCAAGTAAAAAGGATAAGTAGAGTCATGGTGGAAACAAACTCTCTTGAGGCCACAAAGTTGCTCACAGGCAACACCCAGGATTCTCACCCCCAATAGAGCTTTAATCGGCAAATGCAAACACTTGATGGAAGAGTTCAACATCCCTATTACACACCCTCATAGAAGGGAACCAATGTGCAAATTTGCTCGCAAACATGGGAGTTCTCTAATTAGAGCCCTTGGTGGAATTGGAAACCCCTTCCCCATAACTGGAAGGGCTTCTGAACTCTGATTTACCTAGTACAATTTTACTAGGAGAGCTAAGAGAACTAGGATTCTCTTCTCACTCAACTAAATTAGCAACGTGCATTCAATATATGCTTTCAAAAATCAAGTAACAATTTTTTTTAAATGAGTTTGTCATGTAAAAATTGATTGTCGTGTTAGAAATTAACTTCACTAATTTATTATTCATGTTAGTGAGTGGTGTTATTCGAACCCCCTTGTGTCTATGTATCAAAGAAAAACTAATTGAACTTGCCTAAAGTCGATGCTTTGATCTAGTGATAAAAGTGGACTTGATAATCACAATTATTGAATAGGTAGTGGGTCTCAATAAATGTTGGGACCCATAGTGAAATCAATTATTGTAATTATCAAGTCTACTTTTTAAGTTTAAAGAGCATTGCTCTTTCTAAAGAGCACACACCAAAATTAATTCCCACTATAGTGGAAAAAAAATTGATTTCATCGTATTGTTAATGATCAAAAGAAAATTAATAAATTAAAATTTACCTAAAAATAGGTTTAATTAAAATAGTTTGGCATGCTAAAAAGTTATTTCAGAATCATAAAAGTGCTAAAAACTCATTATCAGAATCATAAAAGTGCAAGTCCTCTAAAAGCCAATTAGATTTGTAACTGTAAATAACTGGTCAGACTTTGACATGCATGTAATCTGAAAATATGTCAAATTTTGTCATTGTCATCATTCCTTTAAGAAAAGAAAATGTTCTTTTATTTTCATCAAACCACAGAGCTTGAATTGCTCAAACATTGAAATTTTTTGGCTTAAAACGTTGAGTTGTATTTAAGGTTGATAATCGAACCGAGTATAAATAATTGTTTAAGCTTGATGATACCAAAAATAATTCTAAGTGTGAGCTCAGACCTCTAGGCCAAGTCAGGAGGTCAGCCAAGACAGAAGAGCTCAGCTTCATTCAAACGGGATATTGACAGGAATGACGTAGGGACAGCTTGATAAACAGCAAACACCCAAAAAAAAAGATGGAAAGCTAGAGTCAAGGCATAAAACTCTCAACTAACCAAGATTCTCTCCAAAAATCAAGGAAAATTCCACGGATACAAGGCAAGGATCTCGGTGTAGATCCCTTAGAAGTAGGAATTAGTCTATATATACTGAACAATGCCTCCATTGAGGCACAAGGGGGAACCCTAGTGGCACATACTCTATTCTGTAAATCACTCAAGTTATCAATAAAGATAAAAGGAGCCAGAACCTCCATTAAAGAGTGGACTAGCCGAGCTCCCGAGCCGGTGAACCACTATACATCCTCATTGCAATCATCCCTTATCCCACAACATTATTATTCTCTTAGTTAAGAGTCTTGCAGCTCCGTGTTAATCACCCGGTATTCTCATACCTTCTGCTCATCCACGCGAAATTTACACCATCAGTTTGGCGCCGTCTGTGGGAACGACTGTTCTCGTTTTACAAATATGCTGATCCTTCAGTGACTGATGGTCTAAACTCGCAATATGAGTTGAAGTCAAACCAATCCACTGCGCATGCAAGACCAACAGGAAGCCATAAATGGCAGACAAGTCGAGAATGATCCAGAGACTAATCCCCCCATAAGGGATCCCCCTACGAATAATGAGTTGGATGCCCTCCGTCTTGTCAATCAGCGTCTGCTACAACAAAACGATGAGCTATTGAAACTCTTAAAATGCCTACAGGAGGCACGACCAGCCCAAGAAGGCCAGAATAATCTCCCTCGCAGAGAGCAGCACCACCTCGACCCCCTCAGAAAGGTCAACGAAAGAGGAAAAATAGCCAGACCATGGAGAGGGATCCACAACTACCTGCTAGGAATGACCACAACGAAGAAGTGCAAAGTCAGAACGATGGGGGGGGAGGAATGATTTCCTCCCCTATCAGCAGTAAAGAAGAGAACAGTACTAGAAACAACGCTTCGAGGATATTAAGTAAGAGCTCAGTCACATGAAGGAAGCTGTTAGGAGCAAGGCTCCTGTCACGATGGATGTCTTGGTGCAGCAGATAGAGTCACCATTCACCACGGGGGTGCTACACTTTTCCCTCCCCCAAAATTCAGGTTTCCTCAAATTGAGGCCTTTGACGGGACCAACGACCCTATGGATCACCTCAACACCTACAAAAATCAAATGGAGTTACACGGGTATCAGGATCTCGTGCGGTGTAGAGCCTTTGCCATTACTCTTAAAGGATCAGCCTTAGAATGGTTTAACAGACTTCCCTCGGCTTCAATTTCTTCCTTCAAAGAGCTCTCAATATCCTTCGTATCCCACTTCATAGGAGCTCGGATATACAGGAAGCCGAGTTACCATCTATTGAATGTAAAATAGGGACTAGATGAGAACCTCAGATCATATGTCTAGAGGTTCAATTTAGAATATTTAAAGGTAGATGTCCCCGATGAAAAATTTGTCATTACCGCCTTCATTGCAGGGCTCGGGGTACAATCGAAGGATCTGATATTTTTCATATCAAAGAACCCTCAGGCAAGTATGATTGAAGTGTTGGCTAAAACAGAGAAGTGTATAAAATGGTGAAGAAGCACTCCTCTCTAAGATGGGAAGTTCTTCATCACGTAAAGAGAGGGGGAAGGAAGAAAAGAAGAGGGAAATAAGTCCCAAGAAAGAAAAAAAAGCGAGGTAGATCTCCAAGAAGAGACAGAGATCATTCTCCAAAGAGGAGAGACAATGTTAGAGATCGTCTAGGGCCCCTACAACCAGAGTTGCAACTGAGGTACCCATCTCGACAGCTAACCCCTCTCACCGCTTCTATATCACAAGTCTTGTATGAGGTGCAAAATGAGAAGTTCCTGAGATGACCACCTCGGATGAAGGCAGATCCGGTAAAGAGAGATCCCACAAAGTACTGTAATTATCATAAAGATCATGGCCATCACACGGATGACTGCATTCAATTGAAGAAAGAAATTGAATTTCTGATCCAGCAGGGACAATTGCGTCGCTTTGTGGCCCAGGACAATCAAAACCGAGCTCTCCCACCTCCACCACCTCAGCAATAGACTCCTACACAACATCAACAACCCATGGGGGAGATCAAAGTAATATCAGGAGGATTTACAGGGGGAGGAGAATCCAGTGCAACCAAAAAGGCTCATTTGCGCAGAATCCGAGTTGATGAGTTGCTAGAGGTGTGCACCACGTCTAAAACACCACAGTTAGACACTACCATAACCTTTTCAGACTCGGATTTGGAGGGCTGTCATCATCCCCACGATGATCCGCTGGTAGTAAAGGCTGTCGTGGCCAACAGAACAGTGCATCGAGTCCTAGTAGACAACGGGAACTCGACAGACGTCATCTTTGCCTCTATTTTTGACAAAATGGGCATAGAAAGAGAAAAGTTAGAGCCAGTAAGTACCCATCTGTTGGGATTCTCGGGAGAGAGGGTATTGCCCCTAGGATCCATTCAGCTCATACTCACCATAGGGGACCCTCCCTGCCAGACCACTACAGTTGTAAGATTCCTAGTGGTTGATGCTCCTTCGGCATACAATATACTGTTGGGGAGACCTTCCCTCAACACAATGAAGGCCATCCCTTCGGCATATCACCTTGTCGTGAAGTTGCCGACAGAAAATGGAATTGGAATGATCAGAGGAGACCAGCGTGTAGCTAGAGAGTGTTACATGGCCTCTATGAAGCAGAAAGAGGTGGAAAACATCCAATTGGACAAGCTCGACATGAGGGATGAGCTGGAAACTAGACCAACGTCATCAGAAAAGTTGGAACCCATTCAGCTCGATGATGAACAAGAACATCTTGTCTACGTTGGGTCCAAGCTAAGCAAGGAGATTAAAGACCTCCTCATCCAATTCCTGAAAGAAAACGCTGAAGTATTCGCTTGGAAGCAAGAGGACATGGAGGGCATTGATCCCTCAGTTATCCCTCATAAGTTAAGCATAAATCCTGCCTGCAAGCCCGTCAAACAAAAATAAAGAAACTTCGCCCCATAACGTCAGAAATTCATCAATCAAGAGGTCGACAAGCTTCTCCAAGCCAAGACCATCAGGGAAGTAGATTACCCTATCTGGTTGGCCAATGTGGTCCTTGTTAAGAAAATCAATGGCAAGTGACAGTTATGTATAGACTTCACTGATCTCAATCGAGCTTGTCCCAAGGATAGTTTTTCTTTACCTCGGATCAACTTGATAGTAGATGCTACCGTTGGGTACGAGCTCCTTAGTTTCATGGATGCCTTCTCAGGGTATAATCAGATCAGAATGGACCCCAGTGACCAAGAGAAGACCTCATTTGTGATGGAACAAAGAACATATTGATATCAAGTCATGCCTTTTGGCTTAAAGAATGCAAGAGCTACTTACCAACGCTTGATGAACATAATGTTCCAAAGGCAATTTGGAACAACCATGGAAGTCTATATTGATGATATGCTTGTAAAATCGTTAAAGGCCGAGCTCCATATCCAACATTTGGCGAAATCCTTCCAGGTTCTAAAAGAATATAAAATGAAGCTTAACCCTGCCAAGTGTGCTTTCGGGGTTTCAGCAGAGAAGTTTCTTGGCTTCATAGTAAATAGTAGGGGAATAGAAGTCAATCCTGATAAAGTAAAGGCAGTGCTAGATATGCAACCACCCTCTAATACAAGAGAAATTCAGCGACTGACAGGAAGAATAGCTGTCCTGAGCCATTTTGTATCTCGGTCAAGTGACAAGTGCCAACCTTTCTTTCGAGTATTGAAGAAAGCTTTTGAATGGGATGCCCACTGTGAAAAGGCATTTAGGTCCTTAAAGGCTTATATGAGTTCCTCCCCCATTCTGGTCAGTCACATAGAAGGAGAAGTGCTCACCCTATATCTGGTTATCTCAGATTTATCTACCAGCGCAGCACTTGTAAGAGAAAGAGGTAGAGCTTAGCAACCAGTATATTACTGTAGCAGAGCTCTGAGGGGTGTAGATGAGAGATACCCGAAGATGGAGAAGCTTATCTTAGCTTTGGTCACCACAGCTAGAAGGCTCAGACCATACTTTTAGGCCCATACCATAGAGGCTTCGACGGACCAGCCGATGAAGCAGGTGTTACACAAGCCTGAATCCTAAGGGAGATTAGTAAAGTGAGCCATTGAGCTCAGCAAATTTGACATCAAATATAAACTAAGAACAATTGTAAAAGGTCAAATTCTGGCAGATTTCATCACAGAATTCACAATAGGAACGCCTGTGGAGATCACACAGCTAATACCTGATCTCCCAATATGGAAACTTTCGGTAGATGGTGCAGCCAATGCCCAAAAAAGCGGAACGGATCTAATTTTGACATCACCAGATGGAGTAGACGTCGAATACGCCCTTATGTTTGGGTTTAAAGCCTCAAACAACGAGGCAGAGTATGAGACTGTTATTGCAGGGCTCAATCTAGCTTACTCGATGGAGACAGAATAGCTAGAGATCTGCAGTGATTTACAACTTGTGGTAAGGCAAATAGAGGAGTCTTATGAAGCTAAAGGAGATAAGATGATCCTTTACCTCAGAAAGGTACAGGAATTGATCAAGAAATTTGACAAGTTAAAGTCAAGCATGTTCTCAGATCTAAGAACTTAAGAGCAGACTCCTTGGCAAGGCTTGCAACTGCCTCACAGGAAAGTTTGGAGAGGTTAACTCCAGTAGAACATCTAGCGAAGCCATCCGTCGACATTGAGAATGAAGAAATACTTCATGTGCAAACCTCACTAATTTGGATGGACCCTATTCTGGGATACCTTCGGAGTGGAATCTTGTCAGAGGACCCCAAAGAAGCAACAAAGCTAAGAACCAGGTCAGCCAGGTTTTCTATTTTATAGGAAAGCCTTTACAAGCGAGGTTTTTCAACACCCCTCCTTAAATGTGTGGAGAATGAAGATGCTAATTACATACTCAAAAAAATTCATGAGGGAGTTTGCGGCAACCACATTGGAGCACCGGCCTTGACAGGAAAAGCATTAAGGCGGGGATATTATTGGGCCATAATGCTCAAGGATGCCACGGATTTAGTCAGGAAATGCAGAGTCTGTCAAATGAACGCTAATCTCCCCCATTGCCCACCAGAGCTCCGGACCTCGGTGGTTAGTCCTTGGCCTTTTCAGTAGTGGAGTTTGGACATACTCGGGCCCTTCTAATTGGCGTGGGACAGCGTAAATTTGCTATCATTAAAGTGGACTACTTCACTAAATGGGTAGAGGTGGAGCCATTGGCTACGATCACGGAGCAAAAAGTCCAAAACTTCACATGGAAGTCCATACTTTGTAGATTTGGAATCCCCAGGACAATAGTTTCTGACAATGAAAAATAATTTGACAACCTCAAGTTCAAGAGATTCTGCGCTGAGCTAGGAACAAAGAACTACTTTTCAATCCCAGCTCATCCACAATCCAATGGACAAGTGGAGGTAACCATCAAAACCATTAAAGCCGCGCTAAAAATCAAGCTTGAAGCTCTGAAAGGAAAGTGGGTGGAGCATTTTCTAGAGGTGTTATAGGCTTATAGAACAACTGCGAGGTCAGTAACCCAGGAAACACCGTTCGCTTTGGCTTATGGAACAAAAACAGTATCTCCAGTAAAAATTGGGATCCCATCTCCAAGGACCGAGCTCACAGATCCAGAGCACAACAATGAATCTCTCCTACTGAACCTTGATCTCTTGGTTGAAAAGAGAGACAGAGCTCTGCATCATATCCAGGATTACCAGAGGAAAATCGCAAGGTATTTCAACAAAAGAGTCAAGCACAGAAGCTTTATGGTGGGAGATTTAGTGCTTAGGAAACTCCTACTTGCCAGGAAGAACCCCTCCCATGGGTAGCTAGGTTCAAATTGGGAGGGTCCCTTTATTGTATCCAGGGTGGTCAGACCTGAGAATTACGAGTTGCAAACAGAGGAAGAAAAAATCCTGCCCCACTCTTGGAATGCAGAGCACCTTAAAAGGTTCTTCCAATAAGCCTCTTTTGTAATGAGAAGATCTTCAATAAAACGACAAGTTTTTGATTTATCCTGGTGCAATTGGTGGAAAGGAGCTCTATCGCTCGCTAAGAACTTTTTGGTTCACAAAATGAGCCACGTAGCTCAGGATGAACTTTTTCAATTCACAAAATGAGCCACGTAGCTCAAGATGAATTTCTCATTTCATAAAATGAGTCACGTAGCTCAGGATGAACTTTTCAGTTCATAAAATGAGTCATGTAGCTCAGGATGAACTTTTTAGTTCACAAAATGAGCCACGTAGCTCAGGATGAGCCTTTTCAGTTCACAAAATGAGTCACGTAACTCTAGGTGAACTCTTTAGTTCATAAAATGAGCCATGTAGCTCAGGATGAACTTTTTCAGTTCACAAAATGAGCCACGTAACTCTGGATGAACTCTTCGGTTCACAAAATGAGCCACGTAGCTCAAGATGAACTTTTTCAGTTCACAAAATGAGCCACGTAACTCAGGGTGAACTCTTCGGTTCACAAAATGAGCCACGTAGCTCAAGATGAACTTTTCAATTCGCAAAATAAGCCACGTAGCTCAGGATGAACTTTTCAATTTACAAAATGAGCCACGTAGCTCAGGATGAACTTTTCAATTCACAAAATGAACCACGTAGCTCAGGATGAACTTTTCAGTTCCCAAAATGAGTCACGTAGCTCCGGATGAACTTTTCAGTTCACAAAATGAGCCACGCAGCTCAGAATGGATTTTTCAGTTCATAAATAGGCCACAACTCACGATAAACCCTTCAGTTCACAAAAAAGAGCTCAACAGCCCACGATGAGTTTGTCCATCTACAATACGAGTTCCACAGCTCACGAAATTGAAACAACCATTGTAAAACAAGGATAACGAAGCGGTTTAGCTCATAGCAAATTGAGAACTTGATAAAACTCAATGTTCTTAAGTACAAGAAAACATTCGAAAAGGAAATCTAGAGTTTATTACATCAAAATTGACAGAAGTAAGGAAGAAAATAGCTGGGGATTCTGCTAGTTATCATCAAGCCGCCCCTTCAACTCGGCCACCTCTTCCTTCAGGATAAGGTTCTCCTCTTTTAGCATATCTCTCTCCTTGTCCACTTTCGAATACATGTCCAGTAGCTTCTTCCCAGCAGAAGATAGCAAAATAGCTCTAAAGGAGGGCTAGTTGAGGAAGGCGAACCCTCTCTTTCGTCGTTGTCTTCATCAGACTTTAAGAGGGATTCATTTGGATAAAGGACAAAATCCATAGCGGCTGCTTAGCGCTGAACAGGAAAAGGTTTTCGCGAGTCACCAAATCAGAAAAAGACATAGGGTCAGCAAGAGTCAACCGATTAATGTTCAACGCATCCAACAAATCTAGCTCCGGAGCGCCTTGCATAACAGGAAATATGGTGAAGGCAAGACTCCACAGAATTTTTCCGAAGAGGGTTCAAGAAATACTTACTGGTATAACTAAAGTTCGCCCAAGATCGATGGACACTGTTGTTTATGCTAAGCATCTCTTTCGATCTCCCAGAGTCCCCAGAGGCAAAGAAGAATCGCTGAGTCCATCCTTTTGGAAGGGTGGGAATGTTGAGAACCAGATAAGGATCATCGAGGTACTTCCATTGGAAACAGTGAAAACAAGAAACCTCATCTTCTACGAGCTCATAGAAGAAAAGAAACTCAGCGATAGTAGGGAATTCTTGGTTTCCTTGCAAACGCCAGAAGATAAAGAAACTAACCAAGGTACCCCATCCTTTGGGAGAAAGGCAAGAGGGGCACAGGCCATAATAGGCCAAAATCCATCCAAGGTTAGGGTGAATAGGCAGATGAAGGCCCATCTCCAGGGCACCCTCAAAGAAGCAGACCTCCCCTCGAGGAAGAAAATTACAAGGTTCATCAGAAGTAGGGACACGCAGAGGTAAACCACCAGGAAAGCGGAATCTCCTCTTAATTCCTTCCAATTATGATGGGTTGAGTACAGAAGGAGCCAAGTAGCAAGATCTCCATGCAGCACCCAGCCTAGTAGAGGCACATTGCTTAAACAAAGAAGACAGGGGGCAGCCATCAAAAATTCACGAAGAAAAACGAAAGTAAGGAGCAAAAAACCTTCAAGATTTAAGAAAGGAAAAAGTTAAAAAGTTATGGAGAGTTTGAAAAATCCTAAGATTTAAAGGGGCCAAGAAGAGTGCAAAGGAAGCAAAGTCGGTGAGACAGCCAAGTTTCCTAATCTTTAGGCGATTGCTTTTTTGGAAAGGAAATTTACGCCCACGAAAAGCAAAGTCAATATCCGATTCTGAAAAAATCAGGAATATGATAAATAATGTTTGCCAATACAAAACTACTAGCCAGAGAGCCCGGGAACCTTCATAACAGGTTCTTCACTTCCCTGATACTCCTCATCCATCTCAAGCAAATCAACAAGATAGGGGAGGTCAAGACTACATTAAGAGGACTCTCTTCTAAGCTCTCTAGCTCTTCGGAAGCTCTGCCTTACCTAGCCACATCTCAAACTCAGTACGAAAGGATGCAACATCTCTTGCGGTACCACTAGCAATGCTAGCAGAAGTCATTTGTGCAACTATATCCTTTCTAGTGGACCACACGAAACAAGACCTCACAATTCGTACTACCTCTTTAGCTCAGCAGTCCCTGGCGAGGCCTCGTAGGCGAATTTAGTCAATCCCTCAGTTGAATAACTGTTATGGGAAGGAGCTATATGGTAGCTCGGGGAGCATAAGGCCACGTCGGTTTGACTTAAGCAGACCTTGAGGTGTCGCCCGAAATAGTTCTCATTCTGCTAAGCATACAAAAGTTGCTCATTGTCATCTCTCTCGTCCTCACAATGATTTCTAAGAGTAAAGTGGAGATTAATCAACCTCAAACACCTCGAATTTCTTGGGGGTAAAGGTCAGCTTATGTAAAATCAGGGCAAATTTGAACTTTTTGTGCATAAGGGCAAAATGGTCATTTATCATCCTAATGCATATTTGAAATACTCATTCTCTAGACCTCGGATGAGGAAACGGACTTCGCCGTTGAATTCGTATCGCAAAATCTAGTCATCCTGTCAAATTTCGTCAAATTCTGAGATAGTAGAACTTTTACACGTCGTTCGAGGCGACTGTGTGGCGAATGGCATTTTAAAAGGTCCCCAAAAATAAATTTTTGAAATTTTCTTTAAAATTAAGTTAAAGTGCCAATAAAATTAATTTAAATTTAATCCGGGGTTTAATGAATCGTTTTTGGCCGAAAAACGAACCCGAAAGTCGGTGATATGCGGTGCAACGAGGACTGCACATTTAAAAATATAAAAAAGGAGTTAAAAGTCTGAAAAATGAGACTCTTCCACACCCATTTCAGTCATTCAACGTGAGGAAGGGAAAGAGAGAGAAAAAGGGGTTTTCTTCAAGCTTTCTCCGGCGATTTCTACGACTTCCGTCGCTCGGATTCCGTCGGGCTAGAAGGGAGAAGTAATCTACGCGACTAGGGCTACGCGTGGGTACCAAAAACAACCAATTTCACTGAAGGTGAAAATTCAAGAGTTGGGAGAATCAAGATTTGAGTTGAGTTTTCGAGTCCTGGGAGCTCTCTACGGGTTTTTCTCACGCTCCAAGAGGTAGGGGTTATTCCTACCTTGGATTATTCTACCTTAGGTGTAGCTAGGTTAAGGGTATATATATATATATATATATGCATGTGTAATGATGTATATATGTGTTTATGGTTATGGAAATGGAAAGGTGAGCATGAAATTAGCTTAGGCTTGTTGCTAGCTAAATTTTGATGTGTGGAAGTTATATGTGATTCACTATATAACTTGGTAATATTGAAGACATGCCTTGCATGTGGGAAATTGTTGTTTTGCTTAAAATGAGATAAAATGTTTGATGCCCACAAGGTGTTTGATGAAATGCCTTGGATGTTTAAATGATTGATTTGGGCATAATGTGTGATCATATGTTAGTGCCTATGAGGTGTTTGATAATATGCCTTGGTTGGTTGTCTAGATAATTTGTTTGAGGTCATTGGAATAACATGTTGAAATGTGTTATTGGTGTGTTGACATATGCTCATTGAGATATTGTTTATGATGATAATGTATGAAATTTATATGCCTATGATCTAAATTCTATGGTATGTGGATATATTGCTCATTTTGCACCATTGTACATTAAGCATGTTCATGGCATCACATTAATTGGCATGGAGCATGAGTGTGGATGTGTGGAATTTGGGTAAATCAACATCTAGCTTGGTGTTTGATTGTGTGTAGACTCGGAAAGAAAGGGGATCAACGATCTTTTTTTTTGGAGTTGCACGTTGCATTGCATAAGGAAAACTTGTGTTGGGTAAAGTAAGAAGGGGCATGGCGACCTCCTTGGGTGAAAAACCCTAAACCACCTGGTTCACACACTTTCCCTGCGGTGCAATTCTGAAAAAGTGTTAGGGCCACGGAGCCTGCGGTGTAACTCCGGAAAATCCGTTGCCCAAAAGAAAACACAAGGGTTTTGTGATAAAAATGCCCATTCAATGGGTAGACTCCTAATAATGATCGGATTTTCTAAAAACATATGGTTTGTTATTCAAAACGATCATTAGAAGGATTTTTCCGTCGGTAGACGGGTTGCATTACACTTTGGCATTCCATGGTGTTGTGTGAGTCGGTGAGGACTCGGGTTGAAATGCATGAGTGAGTGTCACCTCATTCCATGACATAGCACGGTGCATTCCAATATAGAATGCATGTTGGTGTGTTAAATGTTTGGTTATGTGTTGCTTGTGATAGCTACATGAGCATGTGCATCTAGGGGGTGAGTAACCTTTGTAGGACTTTCTCTACTGGGCTTTGGCTCACCCTATACGGAAAACAATTTCAAGTATGGGACATGTTCTGGCGGATGGCTCACATTCGGGGCCTCTTGGTTGAAGAAAAGCCGAGTTGTGGTTTTTGAATTAAGTTTTGTAAAACTCTTAGTTAAATTCCATTTTGGCATGTAAAATTATGCAAGGGTGTGTAATAGAACTTGTATTAACTATATTTGGGACAAAAATGTATGTTGTACAAGTTTTGGATGACCTTGGAAAGGTTGGGTTGATTTTGGAATGGATTGGTTTGGGGCATGATTGGACATATGGGAATTTTGACACTGCCTAGTGTATGAGCTATAACTTTTTATTTTGATGTCCAAATGATCTGAAATTTTTACAGTAGATAGTAGATGCACAGGGCTACAAAAGTATCTCTACTGAAAATTTTCTAAATCAACCTCTAAGTGGGTCAAAATCTCACTGGAAGTCGCAGAAAAATTCGGCAGTCGGATTGCTCCGGAGCAGTTTGGTCCAGTGAGTTTGTTGCTCCGGAGCAGTGCTCCAGAGCTGCCGAAAGCCAAATGTGAAATTCTAAAGCCTTCTTCCCATGCTTTTGGACTTTGTTTTCTTTGATCCTAATGATACAAAGGGACACTAATTGAGTTATATTGAGGCTCATTAGACCTCAATGGATTTAAATGATAACTTGTACAAGAGTCATCTCCCATTTACATCCCATTACCCCCTTTATAACTATTAGAGGGGATTATTAGGCCTTAGTTAATTTAAATGATTAATGGAACACATATCAATCGAGTGGGTTAAAATCCCAATTGTGGGGAATGTTATGATTGTGGTGTCGGATCAAGTGACATCAACGGGTACTTCCGCGGGTTGATGGATTATCAACGTTTATAAGGACCCTCGGATTTTGGGGCGTCTCAGCTTATGAAGTTGAGGCATCAAGAAGAAAGAATGAGTTCCTGAGACACCAATTCCCAAGCCTTGCAACTCCTAATAAGCTAATGAGAATGACTAAAGAGAGACACAAAGCCTTTGCTACTCTTTAAATCTAGTAATTTTGCTTCAAGGAGAGCTCAGCACTCCTCAAAGCAAGGGACAAGGGGAGTATATAAAGAAAAGCAAGAAAACACACAAAGTAGAGCAAGAAAACACATAATTCTAAATTCAAAGAAAGTATATATACTGACATCAGCATCATTTCTTCAACAACAACTCAAGAGTTCGAAAGTCAAAGTATATTTCAAGAACAGAAATTACAACCCAAATCCTAAGTTTCTGGGGGAGGAGTAGATAGAAGATCCTGTAATTCAGTAGATGCAGCCTCAGTAGAAGGAACAAAGCCCGGCAGCTCAGAAGGCAAGGACCCAGAAGTTGGAGAAACAGGATTCTCAGGATTGCTGACCCCAGGAACCTCCACTCTGTCTGTTAGAGGGTCTTCGGCAAGAGCCTCTTTCACAAGGTCAGCAGAGAAGGAAGCAGTTCGTGGAATAGCTGGAAGAACAGGCACATCCTGGTTTGATGCTTCAGTGGGAAGAGCTAGGGTGTCTTCCTTGCCATCAGAGTCGGATTCTTCTAATTCCTTTTCAGTTGGGACAGGAAAATTGAAGTCCAGGTCCGGGAAGGTCTTGAAATTTTGCGCCGAAAAACAAGCCACCTAGAGGCCCATTGGGTGGTGGCATCATCCTCCAGCTCAGCAATCAAGCCATTCTTCTCCTTTAGCTCCCCATGAAGGATCTCATTCGTCTCGCAGATGGTATCATACTCTTGCTTCATGAGCTCAAGAAAGTAGCGGGCATCGAAAGCATCTTGATTAGCCTTGGACCAGAGCTCAGTCTTGTGCTTCAGCTCTTCTCCCACAATCCTTAGCTCATCTCGAGCCTTCTTCTCTCTCTCTTCAGCCTTATATTTAGCTGCTTGAGAGCCCTTGAGGTCAGAGGTTTGTTTTTCCATCTTGTCTTGAAGACCTCACACTTGAGCTCTGAGGTCGTCGTTCTCAAAAGAAAGCTCGGTAACCTTGATCTCATAAGCCTTCAAAGCTTTGAAAAAATCCTCAGAGGACCGGATCCTACTCAGCAAACCTTTTACATGAAGAGCTAGCTAAAAAGTGGAGAAAAGCAAAAAAGATTAGCATAAAGATACAACAGTAAAGCCAAATAGGAACATAAAAACGCAAGGACTTACAGCAGTAGCTCTTTGAAGAGTAGAGGCAACAAAATTTTTAAGAGGCATAGAAGAAGCCCTCTTAACGTCAGAGTCGGAAAGGATAGATGCCATGACCCCAGCGGCAAGCTCAGCATTCTCAAAGAAGGAATCATCTTGCTCCTCCACCTTGGCATGTTTTCCCTTGTCAATCCCAGGCCTCATCTAGGATGGTTTGAGAATTTTACCAGAGGGACTGAACAGAACAGCTCCAGGTTGAATTGAGAAATTAGCCCCAAGGCCCTCTCAACCTCAGACGAGGTGGGAGAAGCTAGGCCTTGCCCATTAGACTTGCCGGGAATAGGCTGAGGTCCTTCGGAAGAAGAGACCTCTGTATCTTGAGAAATGCTCAAGGGTGGGACCCGAGCGTCAGTGGTTGAAGTTGGAGAGGAGGAGGACACCCCTAATTTTTGAACCTTAGCCCGAGTATTGGGGCTGTAGTCAGAACCGACCTCAGCCTTTCTCTTGCTGCCCTTCCCACCTTTATGTAACTTGGCGATCTTGGCCTCAAGCTTCTCAGAGGACAGCTTCACAGTGGAAGATCCTGGAAAGTCTGAGCCAAGACAATTAAGCAGATCAGAGGAAGAAGGAAGAAAGGTACCAAAAACTTATGGGGAAAGGGGATTACCTATTACTTCTTCAGGTCTAATAACAGAGATTGGAGATGGAGCTTCTATCGTTACCTTAGGAAGACTGAATCCCCTCTCAACTAGGACGTTGAGTTGGATGAGCTCGGGGTACCTTCTCGAATTGTACTTCACCTAGCCTCACCTCTTCCTCCTCAGCGCTAAGTTCAAGTCTAGTACCTAGAAGCATCATAAGCAGAACAGATTCAAAAACTTATGATTCCGAGAACAAAACTCGATTAATTCAGGCAAGGACTCACCCAAGTTCTCTAGATAAGCCCAAGTCTTAGGGATACCAAGGTTGTCCGTTCTGTCAGTAGGGTCGTACTCCTAGTTAGTTCCCCCAACAAAGAAGAAGTATTCTTTTCAGTGCTTATGGGAGGTCGAAATATTTGAGATAAGCTGTTTAACATTGGCTCTCTTGGAGGCATACAAGAAACCTTCAGATGAGGACAGCTTGACATTGAAGAATTCTAGGAACAAGAGAAGGGTAGGAACCCCGAGCTTTAGGTCCTTGAAGAAGACCATAAGACCCACCAGGACACCTCAGAAGTTAGGGGAAAGCTGAGAGGGGCACACATTAAAATACTGTAGAACATTTTTTAGAAAGGGATGTAGAGGAAAACGAAGGCCATTCTCAAAAGTAGCTTCGAAGAAGCAAACCTTCTTATGAACTTGGGTAACGTATGGAGTAAACTTGTATGGTGATTAGCACACAACTTTGTATATTTTAAGATGCTAATCAACTTAATTCACTCGCTTTTGAGCCGTAAATAATATAAGTTATGATGATTGAAGTCTTAACGTCAATTTGATGTGTTTGCAGTTGAATGGAGATAAATATGGCTTTGGAAAGACTCTCTCATATCACTTGGGATGAAAGGAGTTCAAAAGATAGTTTGAAGGTAGCTCGGGATCAAAGAAATCAAGAAATTCAGATAAGGAAGCAGAACAGTACCGGTACCCGATACCGGTACCCAAAACCTACTAGAATTGGGGTATCGGTACTCGGTACCGCGTTCCTAACGTGCCCAAATTCTGCAAATCTGCTCAGCTGTCTTGAGGGCCCCACCATTGCCACTCCACCACTTTTCTGACACACCCAGAATACTGATCAGCGTGCCCTCTCCTTCCTCTGAACCCTGGAGCTACAACATTTAATGAGAGTGAGAAATAAGGGTGAAAAACAGCCCCTGACATGAGCCTGGCCCTAGCTGCCTCCCTGACCCCTATTGTTGACTGTCACCTCCAAAAGGTCAGCCATGCTCCCTTGCACATTTTTGGAAGGGGGTAGCTTACTTCTCCAGGGGGGATTACATCTTGAGATTGTATTGAATATAGAGGGAGAAGCTCTCCAGGTAGAGGAGGATGAATAGTGGGTTCTAGAGAGAGAAAGTGACATTTTTCATGTATTCTCCATTGTTTTAGCTTTGAATACTTTGTAAGGATCCTTAGAACTTATTTGAATGTGATTAATGCTAGTTTCTCCCTGTTGGTTCTTTGTTTTGATGCTCTCTTTTCACTTCTACCATTAATGCTCATGAGTTGTTCAAGTTCTTTGATATAAAATGCATTTGTACTCATTTCACTTCTAATCTACGATTCTTGTACTTAGGTGTTCTAAATCTTCTTAGTGTAACAATGCATTGCCTCTTTATTGTTATTTTGATTTCAAATATGAGTAGCTAATTTATTAGTTTGCATAACCAAGGGGAAGCTCTCCTTGGTATATGATTTCCACTCTTGTTCTCATTCGTCTCTTCAAGACCAATGGTTCGGTTTTATCGGGTTGAAGGTGGATGATTTGGTGAGTCTTTGATAAACCGTAGGCATAGTCACGGTTTATGCTTAGATACTCAC
>JAHQCQ010003899.1:0-17363 GCA_023539305.1 Ilex asprella | reverse complement strand
AACACTTCACGGGACAAAGTTTTTGTGAATATGGCATTGATTTGATCTGCAGATGGAACAAAAGTGAGTAGTAATTGTACCTTGGGCCACTTTTTCTCTAACAAAATGATAATCCAACTCAATGTGCTTAGTTCAAGCATGAAAAATAGGGTTTATAGAGAGATGAAGAGCCCCCCAAATTATCATGAAATAAGGAACAAGGATGAGGTAGGTTGATGCCCAATGTACGAAGAATATAAGTGGTCCAAGTAATTTTAGCAGTTGTGACTGCAAGAGCATGATATTTGACTTTAGTACTAGAACGTGCAACAGTTGGTTGTTTCTTGGCTTCCTAGGACACAAGAATAGACCCAAGAAAAATGGAAAAACTAGTGATAGAGCAATATGTCAATTGACAACCAGCCCAATCAGCATCAGAAAAATAATAGAGATCAAAAACGTTTTTCTTGAGGAAGTGAAGGCCAAAATGCAAAGTTCCTTGAACATAGCGAAGAATACGCTTGACCAAGGCCATGTGAATGGACGTGGGACTATGCATGTATTGACTAATTCGATTCATAGAGTAGGTAATGTCTGGTCGAGTTAAGGTTAAATATTGTAGAGCTCCAACAAGACTAGAAAAAGAATTGGGTCACTGAAAGTAGGACTTGACAAGGTAGTATCAAGTTTTGTGGCCAATGGTGTAGGTATAGGCTTACAGGTAGAAATATTTGCAGGAGATAGAAGTTCACTGGCATATTTTTGTTAAGAAAGAAGAAGCCCATGTGATGTGGGTTTAGTTCAATACCAAGAAAATAGTGCAGTGATCCCAATCCTTGATGGCATAGGTGTCACTGAGCTAACAAAGAAAGGTTTGTAGAAGTTTGGGATAATTTTGAGTAACAATGATATCATCAATGTAAAGTAGAAGAACAAGAGTATCATGAGAGCAATGGAGATAAAAGAGGGAAGGATCAGGTTGAGAACAAATAAATCCAAAAAGAAATAAGATATTTTCTCAATCGATCGAAAGCTCAAGGGGCTTGCTTAAGGCCATATATTGCTTGTGAGAGTTTACACACGTGAGATGGAAAATTAAGGATCAATAAATCCTGGGGCTGATCCATGTATACTGGATCTTTCAAGTGACCATGTAAAAATGCATTTTTGACATCTAACTGCCGAATTTCTCAATTATGAGATAGAGCTATGGTGAAAACAATACGAATTGTCTAAGGTTGTATAACATGACTATATGTGAGGGCAAAGTCAACATAAAAAATTTGATAAAAGCCTTTGGCAACCAACCGAGCTTTTAGATGATTGAGGGTTACATTAGCATGAACTTTGGTTTTGAATACCCATTTTGACCCCCAAAACATTTTTGGATTCATGACGAGGAACTAGAGTCCAAGTCTTGTTTTGTTGAAGAGCTTGTAATTCTTCATTCATGGCAGCAAACCATCCAGGATGAGCCAAAGTCATTTTGACAGTCTGAGGTTCAAGTGGAAGAGTACTTAAGGAAGAGGGTGTTACATGAATAAGACATGCTCTAGCCTTTTCTCTGGTGCACATGGAATGAATATTGGTGAAAAAATAAAGAGAATTGTTGCCTTGTGGAATTGGACCAAGGTCTTCATATAACTATCTAGATGGTGTTGCAGTAGTAGTTGAACTTGGATTGCTATGTGGTGAACTTGGTGAAGATATGCCAGATTTGATGATGTCTACAAAACAAGGTGGTGATGAATGAGGCAATATAGATATAGGGGATTCTAAAGAGGGAGATGACACTGGTAAAACAGGCTTAGTTGATATTTCAAGTAGTAGAGATGATGAGGACTCCAATATTCGACTAGCTGATGAGGATGAAAGAGGTTGTAAACATGCACCATCAGATGGAAAATAACAAAGGAGATGAATAAGGGACTTCTAGAGAATTTAAGGTACTCCCCATTGATTAAACACCCAAATTTTTTTTAAAAACACCCAAGTTAAAAATACCTAAATTAAGCACAAACATTCAAAAACACAAATCACACACAAATTTTTTGTGTTTGTGTGATGCACTCTGTGTGTGTCTATTATTTGCGTGTACTGTTACGTGTTTGTGTGTGTGTGTTTGAGTGAGTTCTGTGTGTGTGTGTGTGTTGCGTGATTTATGTGTTGTTGTGTGTGTTTTGTGTCTATGTCTCTCTGTGTGTGCTGTTGTTGTGTGTGTTTGTGATTGTGTGTCATTCGCGAGAGAGAGAGAGAGAGAGAGAGAGAGAGAGAGAGGTGTACCTGGGTTGTGTTGTAGGTTCCATGGAAGATGAGAGACAGAGAGATGGAGGAAGATGGTTTAACTGGCATGTATAGGTTGTGTTATGAAGTGGGGGTGGTGTGTGTTTGGGGTTAAAATGAGCGGCATTTGGAATTTGTATGAGATGTATTTTGAGCATTTGGATTCCGTTGGAAGAATTGAGATGAAAATTTGGCCTTTGAATTAAAAGTGGATTTAATTTGAATCGTCCTTGTGCTTTTCCAAATGAATTAAAATTGAATTAAATTATGTAGTGAAAATAGATTCAGAATTGATTATATCTTATTATTATAGATATATAATTTAATTTAATAAAATTTATACATAAATATATGATAAATTTATTTAATTTGACAATGCTCAAATAAAAAGTTAGCAACAACAATGTACTTGGAAGACATTTTGATGCCTTGACCGCATCCCAAATCAGAAACCATTGAGAAGTTGGTGGCAAATTATTGCCTATATGATGAGGTTAAATATCAATGGTTTTTTAAGCGTAGGAATGTATCGTGTTTGTAACTCGATTGATTACCAAGGTCATCTCCTCAGGGAAAACAAATGGTTCAAGGGGTGATAGGCAAAGAAAAATAAAAATTCTGAATGTTTGGAAGATTGGTTGTAGAATTTAAATAACACTTAAATAAAAGACTGGATAATTGGTAAAGTTCATCTCATCATGAACAATATTTTTGACCTAATTTGATAACTCACTTGAGATCGTACTAAAACTCACTCAAGTAGGATATATTCAAGAGACACCCTCATCCAATCAAATTGAAGTATGACTACTCACTCATTATAAAATTGAAAACAAAAGTAATTGAAGAAAGCGTGATTGTAATTGAAAGCGGATAAAACTAGAAATTGAAATTGCACGTAAAAGAAATTACCTTGAATTAAATTGCAATGAATATAAATTGTTCAAAATAGAGAATTGAAAGTACTCACCTTGAAATAATTTAAAGATCCTCAATCTTTTTCAAGGTGTCACACATAATTGGTGACTTCCCTGTGATCTATGCCACTTCTATTTCAACTTTTTCATCGAAGTCTTGAAATTAAGTTCCCAGTGAACTATTATTCTTTTGTTGGTCTTCCCCATGCAACATAACATATCTATTGGCTCTGGCTGAGAGTTCAAAGAGATTTACGAATTTCATTGCTTTGAATTTTTTTCTTAATTCGAAGTCCAAATCATTCTGGTCTAGTTTGGCTAATTTAACTTCGGGCAAGTAAACATGACATTTGTTTATGTCTTTTTTTAATCTATCGAAATATTGTTTTGCTTATTCATTTGATTTTTTTCTTAATCTTAACATATCTGTCATCAAAACCTCTAGTTCGTTTCTAAAGAATTGAGAATGAAACTACCTTAGGGGAAGCCCACAATGAACCATGAAAGTGCTCTTCCATTTGTAGCCAAATTTGAATTAAATTGGTAGGCAAATTTATGAACCAAGAAAATGCTATCTTTGTTAGAGACTGTGGGAATAGTTTCATTTTCAAATTCTCATTATCTTCAACTTCTCCGCATTGGAAAGTGAATATATCTATGCGTTTTATTATCAATTGATTTTCTTCACCAGAGTAAATATGGAATTCTGGGATTTTATATCCCCTTGAGAATCCCTTATAATCAATCTATGGTGAGTATGTTTCCTAAACGCAGGCCTTTTAGTTTTTCTAAGAACAAGACCATACAAATCTTGAATCATTTCTACTTGTTGATTCCTGTTGAAAGCCATGTTTTGATGGCCTTATAATTTTTCAATATGGTCAAAGGGTTGCCCCCAACCCTTGGGTTAAATTTCTCCATGGATTTCAGTGGAGGCACAACGTGCCTCTCATAGCCCCTTCTAGGGAATATTTTAACAGGTTCTCCATCAAACACCATGTTGAACTGATTTTGGTGTGATGGGTCTGGTCTTTTGTGGTTACCAATGATTATGGTCTGTAATTTTCTACAGGAATCACCACAAGACCTGTATTTCTTTCTTCTACTGTTCGATTTTTAATTATGGTAGTTGATTTCTGATTAATTAACCCACTGACATTAGTGTCTAGACATTCATTAACTCAATCATGGCATTAATTAAATCTTGTCTAATGCCAAAATTAGGATCATGTAATACTTGCTACAAGTTCTGCACAAACTGTTACATCTACAAACTATGTACGCCATTAGATTGGCCATTTTTTGAATTTTCAAACTCCACTGGATTGGTACTCAAACTTTCTTCACGATTGCCACTATTTGCCTTCATTTTCACAGTTTCATTAGTGCCAAACATAATTTCATATTGTTTCCTTATTCAAACTATTTTTCTTGATCCAAGTTAGTAATGTTGTCCCACTAGGCATGACCAAAGATTGTTTCTCTAAAATCTGGTGAGATCGACAAAAATATCCCAATCGACAGATAGTTTTTCGACAACTGTCTATGAGGGTTTCAAATGTCTTATTTCAGAACTTCCTTAATGAAATTAATGAACAAATACACAGTATAGGGAACTAATAACTGATGACTCCTATATTCATTCAATCCAAGGGACTTTGGGTATAGAAAGACTAAAATTACATTGATTGCAATAGTAACGGCTTCCTAAAAATAATCTAAAACTACTCCTAAAATGTCTAGATCGTGGGTCTTGTGGGAGTTTAAATGCATCCATCATCTTCTATACTACATGCCTTTTCATAGCCACTACCTTCGACAATTTTGTTTCCATCGACGATTGTTGAATGGTAACTTTTAGTTAGTTACTCCTTTCTCTTCAAATACGAATGTGACTGATTATCTTTCGTCGTTCTCCAGATTCTACCACGTGGCATTTTTTTAATACACATGGGACGCCAGGTGTCGATATACTAAATATTCCTAAAATTTAATATTTAATGTCAAAACAACTACGAATCAGTTTTGCATATTTTGAAGAAGTGTTATTGGACTAAGAAGTTTAGGGAAGACAATTTATTATATGATGCTATGCAATTTCCTGCTAATTGGGCTAACCATTGGTGGTTGGAAATATCCCAGCGATTAAGTTCCCAAATTTTTTTGGTTTTCTTGGTACAATGCTGATTTATCTGGTCCCATAAAAATGGGGCCCTTTTTTACATCTTGAAAAAGGATCTACTCTATTATACCATTATGTTGTGAAGTACGTTGAAAGATATGAGCCTTCCTCAATCATGGGGATCAATTGGGCGAAAATCAATCGGTCACTCAATGGCACCCCCAAGCCCAAGTTCTTTTAAAATTCAATTTGATGGGGCTGTGTCTACCTCAAAAAGAGCTATCAAGATTGGAATTGGAATTGTGTTTTGGAATGAGAGTGGCATATTTGTTGCGGAACTGTCCAAGAAGGTTTTGGCCATTTTCGAGGCGCAGACTACTGAGATTTATGCAGCAAGAGTAGTAGTGTCTTTTGCTATGTGCAATATAGATGTGACAAAGTCATACTAGAAGGTGACTCAATAAATGTGATGAAGCTGATTTCTAATGATGGTGGTGAATTTGATCAAATGGGTTCTATCTTAGAAGATATAACAAACATCTCTCATGGTTTTCGGTTTTTTTTTTCATGTTTATTATAGGACGATCTGATAATAGAGTTGCACATCAATTATTGATAAATCTTAGTTTAATTGATAATTTTGATGTATTGGGGGAGATGACACCTAAGTTTTTAGTGCCTCTTCTCCGATCACATATTTGTTTTTTAAAAAATGTTGATTGTTCCTTTCAAAAAAAAAAAAGAAGAGCTTTTGACCCATCCTGACTTGTTGTAATAAAATATTCACAAAAAAGGGTGGGTTTGAAAGTATTTCCCAAACCCTGGTGGTTTTAAAAATATCATTTGGTCTGACGTCTCTTACCAAAACTGGAGACAGTTCAACCACCTAAAAACGTCACTCCATTTCACGTTTTTTACTAACCACGTCAAATAGACTGACATTTTTATCTCATCCAAAATCCATACATTTTCCCTCTTCTTTCCTTTTCTCCTTTATTTCCTTATTCCCCTAAAAGTGTCTAAGCCCTAAAATCCTTCAGTGACCGAGCTGTAAAATTCACCACTGACACCTCCACTAGCCCCCACCACTCCTAACCTCCTTCACCAGCGACCACCACCAACAAATTGGAACCAACGAGCACCCAAGCTCCTTCAGGCGACGCAGCAAGGACCACCACCACTGACATCACCACCAGCCCTAACCTTCTTCAGGCAAACCACCAGCGACCACCACCACCTAATTGGAACCAACGAGCACCCAAGCTCCTTCAGGCGAACCACCAAAACCCATCAACACCCGAAACCTAGCTACACTTTCAAGCGAACCTCCAGCGACGACCACCACCACCCAACACCCAAATCAGCCCCCACCAAAGTTGCTGCTCTTCCAGCATTTACAGTAGGTAAGTGAATTTTCATTAGCATTACTGTTAGTTAGGTAATTTTTCAGTAGGTAAGTGAACCTCCAGCTCCACCAAAGCTATTGTTAGTTAATAGGGGTGACCTACATTTCTAGGTAACTACCACTCTTCCCAATTTTTAGTTAATTAAAAGGTTGTTCAAAATAGAATAAAGGAAAGGAAAGATCGATAGCAGAGCAAAAATAATTGATGGAGGCCTTAAGATCTTACCTTCGTATATGTTCCATCAGGCTGTAGAAATGCTTGTGTTTCGAAAACTTCTTAAACAAACATTAGGGTGATAAAAATATTATATAATAGCCATGGCTACTAAGGATTAGATGCACTGTTCATTGGGTCAAATTTTATGTTAAGCTTTAAAATATATTATTTATAGTCTAAAGTCTAAACATCTATCAGTACTAGATGACGCCAATTTCGAGAACAAAAATAAAGATTAATGTGTTATGTGTTGTGTCCATAGTGACACTGTTATTCATCTATTCTTGTATTCCCCTATTCTTTTATCTTTGTGGAACAAATTGTTTTCATTGATAGGATTGAGTTGGGTCACTCCTTGATCCTTTTCTACCTTGTTTGGGAGGATTTGTAAAACCAAAGAAAGTAGTTACATTTAGGAATTGTGAAATTCTTGCTATGCATGTATATTCTTTTGTTGGGAAGCAATGCTTGGATTTCTGATACTCAGTTCATATACTCATAATTTCAATGACCTCGACACATAACAAAGTTTACACATTTAAAACCTAATGTGAGAACATAAAATAGTGACTCTAAAATAGGGTGTTCATCTGCTAACCAAACTTTTATTACAAAATTTGTTTTACTATAGTACCACGCAATGTGTCTAGAAGACAAATATTTTGAACTACAATAAGCTTCATCAAGAGAACAAAAAGGGCATTTATTTTGACACAATGTACAAGCTCAATCGAGATCAACTTATTTTAGATTCATGAACATCATCACCAACAACATTTAAGCTTCCTAATGATTACGATTTACCAAAAGAAAAAAAAGCCACATCATCAATCAAATTACCTACAAAATTAATAATACAATTAGTCTCTCTCTCACACTCACACATATACATCGATATGTTCACCGATTTTTTCCGCAAGAAATCGTTATATTGCACCACCGAAAAATAGTTTTTTAAGACAAGTCAATTTTATTTTATAGTTTTATAGTTTTATAGTTTTATTTTATGTTATTAATTTGATGTTCAAAGATTAAAACTTAATTTATAATTTTGTTTAATTAAATTGGCCTTAGGATTGGATTCAACCTAGTTGAGCTTAGAATTTGGATTTGCACTTATGGATTTTAGGTTCAATCTAGATTAATTTTATATTATCCACAGACCCTTTGAGATTTGTCACTTAATCATTCAGACCTCCTGACATTTCTAATATTATACACAGACCCTCTAAGTTATGTGCATGTCTAACACTTAGACTTCTGCCATCAATGTCCGTTACTATATTTTTTAGTAAATTACACTCAAATTCCCTAAAGTTTGTAGGTTCTCTGCATGTTACTTGGAAACCAACAATGCATTCAAGTACACTTTAACCTTGTAGGTTTCTTATTTGATAAATTCTTTAGGTCGCATACGGTAGATTCACAAGAGACTTTGATTAATTGTTGATCTATTATTCCTCAACTATTAATCTTTTCTACCTATTCACAGTTTCTTCTGAATTCATAAATTATTTCACAATGGAAAATAATTCATAACTTATTCCCAGGCTCTTCTATCTATTATCGGGTTCTTCCGAATTCATAACTTATTCCACAACGGTAACTAATTGAAATAGTGGAAAAACAAGTTACCATTTTGTTATATTGGGGTGGACGAATTGAATATGCATTAGATGGTTTATCATACAATTGTCCTCCCAAAGGTGGAATTGTTATCAATAGTTCTACACAACTGCAGGAGTTGTTTAGTAAAATTTACACTATAATGGGGTTGGACAAGGTGCATAACAAGTTGAAATTGGCTTGTAGATATCATTTTACACTTGGAACAAAACCAAACATGAATACATATGCAGGTCTGGAAATTGTGAACGATGAACTAGTGACTTCTGTAGTTAATCTGGTACTTGATAACCCTAGCATTGTTAGTGTTGCTTCGTACGTGGAGACGTAGGACATCAGTACTAACATAGACAGTAGTTAGACCGGAAGGTGCATAGCAACAAATGTCATGTCTTATACTAAGTTGCTTAGGTGAGAGATGGGTACGTTGACATTTCTAACTTTTGGTGTGACAGATGAATGTTCAACTCCTGTGGGGATGCAGGTAATGGATGAGTCTGGGTAGTACTTTCACACCCAACAAATAACTAGAATAGCAACATACGGTGGGTACTCAGGCATTAATTCACTGGGTCAGAATTTTCAAATTGGTAAGGCAGAAATTGAGTTGGGTGAACAAGATGATGTCTATCAACAAATAATGCAACAAAGCCCAATTCAGGAATATGAAGAAATATGTTTCAATGATTGTACAGATGTCTCTGTTGATGACAATAAAGAAGAAAAGTTTGAGGAAGTAATGATTGATGAGCCGGATGATGAAGATGAGAATGACGAAGACTTTAAGGCTGCTTAGGTGGTGGAGATGCATACTCTACCTCATTCACAACCAATGAATTTGGTTAGTATACTGAAGCAGATAGCTTTGTATCGTTAGTTGAACAAAATTTGTGAGATCCGATGAAAATGGAGTTGGCAAAGGGCATGATTTTTAAGGATAAAGTTTCATTGATTAGAGTTGTTAAATGGTATTCAATCAAACTGAATTAGGATTTTCTCATGAGCAAGACGAACACAACTGTGTGGGTTATATAGTGCATCATTTACATGCAGCCTAACTGCACGTAGAGACTGCGTGCTTGTTTTAGAAAAAAATTAAAAATATTTCAGATCATTAAATTTGATGGACCACATACTTGCTTCTACCCTAGGATGAGTCGTGACCATCAATAGTTAGACTCATGATTTCATTTGTCATAATATACTGGGACTTGTGGGTGATACACTATAAACCAAAATGTCGACAATTCAGAAGAATATAAAAGAGAAGTTCAAGTTTGATATTTCATATAAGAAAGCATGGATTGCGAGAAACAAAACAATTGCTAAGATTTTTGGTGATTGGGGCTCGTTATATGACATGTTGCCAAAGTTTTTGGGTGTCATCAAGAAGTATAACTCTGGCTTGATTGTAAAGTGGCGGTATAACTCTGAAACTCCTAAATATAATATTTTTTTACGAGTATTTTGGGCATTCAAAGCCAGCATTAAAGAGTTTAAATATTATCGACCTGTTGTTAGTATTGATGGGACATTTCTGCATGGAAAGTATAAGGAAAAACTATTAGTGGCGACTCCTTTTGATTTTAATAATCATTTGTTCCCCATTGCATTTATTATTGTGGAAGAGTAGAATACACCAAGTTGGACTTTTTTCCTATATTACCTTCGGTGGATAGTTCTTAAGCATCGAAAAGGGATATGTTTAATTTCTGAAAGGCACAGGGGGATTCTTGCTACTATGAACAAGGAAGATTCTGGGAAGCATCCACCTCATTGTTATCATCATTTTGGTCTTTGGCATGTTCTTAGTAATTTTAATACAGAGTTTAAGAACACACATTTGTATGATCTTATGTGAAGGGGTTGGAAAGTCAAGGCAGATTCACAAGTTCGATGACTTGATGACCCAGATACAGAACGTCAAAGAGGAAGCGTATAAATACTTGACTGATATACCATTGGAGAAGTGGACATTAGCCCATGATGGTGGACGATAATATGACATCATGACAACCAATATTTTAGAGGTTTGTAATAGTGTTCTTCAAGGTGCTAGGTATTTGCCAATTACTGCTTGTGTGCAGTCGATATTTTATCGGTTCACTAAGTATCATTTTGAACATTAAGACCTACTGGTAAAATGGAAAAAAATGGGTGTAGTTTCCTAAGCGTGTTGTGGAACAATTAAAATATGCATAACAAATGAATCGTGTCCATGACGTGACGCCATTTCATAGGGAGCGTGGTCTTAGTGAAGTGTCAACTGGTGGTGGTCATAAACAAATTATGTGTCTTGAAGATCGTTCGTGCACATGCGAATAATGGACAATTTACAGAATTTTTTGCTCACATGTGTTGGTTGTATGATCTTATCTTAAAGTCCAATACACAAATGATTATAACATACAATAACTTATCTAGCTCTAAATAACAAAATACAATCTACTAAAGGGATGTTGGAGTATGCGTACTTATGGATGCACACTGTCGACGATTGTGACCTAGTTTGCCACATAACCCACAATTTATCTAATGACGACCCTCTTGCGGGAAGTTCATCTCATTCCGTATGTACATCGTCCGTGGCCGATCAACCAAGTCTCGACGTTAGTTACGATTAGAGACTAATTTGGGATGTAGAGGATCATCCTAGTAATGCTCATCCTCCAGAGAAAATATTTCAGGCGCCCAAATTTTCTCCAAAATGTCGATAGTGTATATGGGATCTACTCTGAACGACGGTTAGCCTTTAATGCAAGAACAGAGTGGTCTTGTGGGCCAGGATGTACTAACTGCCAGCCATCGGTGTCCATGATGAATAACTATATAAATTTGCAAAATCAAAGTAAAAATCATATACAATTACATTGTTTGTACTACAAGCGTAGTGATCGCACCGCATGACAGTTACATGTCATAGATGAGCGTGTTCTATGTCATTTGATTACAATCAGATTTTATGGGGCGTACAAGATTGCGTCCAAGCGATTAGATCATGTCTTCATCACAGCACTAGTCGAGAGATGACGTGTAGAGACGCATACTTTTCATCTTCCAGTGGGAGAGGCTACTATCACGCTTCAGGATGTTGTTGTTCATATAGTCCTACTGATTGATGGTATGGCAGTGTCTGGAAAAGATAATTGTCCGGCTAACACGACATGGGCTGTATTATACCAGTAGTTGCTTGAATTTACACTTGCTAAGAGGGTTATCGACGGGTCTTCCCTCAGGCTTTCTGCATTGCGGGGACATTTGGATGGAGGTGTCCCAGTAGATATTGATGATGATTTTATTGTTTCGTATGCCAGAGCCTACATCATATTGTTGATTGGTTCATATCTTTTCTTAGACAAGTTTTCTAGCAAGATGAAGTTGATGTACCATCCTTTGCTTGTCGATCTTACCTCAGTTAGTCAGTACTTTTTTTTTTATAGTTGTGGACATGAGAGTGTTTATCACATATACGTCCACAATGATTACTCTCACGTGGTCCATTACATAATGTACATCCAGACGTTGGCCCAATAGATGGTGTAGTATCTGCACCTGCACCGGTACATGGTCTTGCACCAGATGTACTAACACTTGATGACCTTCTAGCAGGGCTTCATAGGTGTTGGCAATACATTATTAGTGTCTTACATTTTATTATTCATTAGTATTATGCAGTATATCCAACTAATTTTATTTTTTGTGCTATACAGTTGGGATGTTGCATTTTTTGAGCAACACACACCTACCCATGTCGTCGGACATTATAGAGATCAGTTGGATAAAATGTGTGATGTTCAGGTATGCAAGCATATCTCTATATGGTTTGTTAACTGTCGAATTTAAGGGCAGATGGTGTTGTTGGTTAGATGTTTGATGCATAGAATAATGATTGGTCATTATTCATTGGTGGGCTGTTGGCTATGTTGTATGATTGGTAGTTGCTTGTATGATTGTTGGATGTTAGTGACATTTATTTAGGTTGTTGTTCATCTATGTATGCAATATATTATGCAACAGATGATTTTGAAAATTTATTTAGGGTCATAAATAGAGGGGAAACTCTGCCGAAATTTTTAATTTTTTCGTATATCTAACAAAAACCATTATTTTTTAAACTGCATATGATATGATAGCCATTCACTCCTGATATGCTGGGCACTCTACTTGATTATTGCTTGCGTGGTTGAGAATTATAGACTACCTGAGCCCTGCTTAGATGTTTTGATGTGATTGAGTGACATTTTCTAGACCGTGTTATGTGACAGTTTGGATGCAAGTAGCACGTACCAGCGCCATGTGATTCCGGTCTGGAGCTCTATGCCACAAAATAGGTGTGATAGACATGGTTATGACTGGACGATCGCATATCAACGGTACATCAACATGTGGGATTTGCGGCGAGATTCTATTGTTCACAGCGAGTTTATGCTCGACATGATGGATGCCCTTGATTCTTATATGGAGTGGTATCGGCGCATTACTTGTTTACTTATCGAACCACCGATGTCGCATCTTGACATTGGTTTTTAGCCCTTCGGCAATATCATCGAGTTGTTGGTATGTGTTATTTACTTGGTATCTAAATTAAATGTGGTACATAAATTACTTAATATTGATTTTAATACTTATTTTATGGTGCTGCAGGAACAGACACTGACAGAGGTACATCACACAACTCGTGATACAGTTAGTGGGGAGCCTGATTTGGGGACATGTTTGACGACCATCAAGCAGATGGGGGGATCTTAGCTACAGGTGTTTGTCAGCTCTTTCTATGCACCGAAGAATTGTGCAACCTACGACATACATTTGCTGTAGCCCTCGATAGTGGGGTGTACGCATTCCCCGACTGCCAGCTGCATGCGCACATGGGTAGACTCCCTCACTGATCATGGATACTACTGCATTATCATCAGAGGCAGGCCCATCAACCACATTTGTCCCATAGACTGCTGTAGAGGCAGACCCATCTACACCATATGTCCCAGCTTTTGATTTCGACATTCCTACACCAGTCGTTCCCCATGCTCGTCCTACAATTACATCATGTGGTCCACCACTGACCTCACCAGGTATTGATGCATCGATGACTCCATTCACACCTACACCAGAGCTAGTAGTTATGGAGGATACATCACTTCAACATACAGAAGCGTGTATTCCACATATTGTTTCATCAATGCCCACATGACCTATTTCTCCTATTCCATACTTTGACAGTTTCGATGATGCTGAGGTTCCAGCTGAGGGAGTTACACATAAGCCATCAATGTCACACATAGGTCGAGACAGAGGTTGGCATGGAGTTAATTGTCATACACACCATACACATGATCGCGTAAATGGTGGAGTCACAGAAGACATACCGCCTCCGCTTGATGGTCAGTGACCCAAGCGGTAGAGGAGACCATCACCTTGTGGGACGTAGTCCTTTTTTGATGTTTTTTTGTATAAAATTTGTAACTATTATTGTTGTATGTAACATCTGTTTGTGTTCATTGTTTCATATAATGTTAACTCATTACTGTCTTTCAGATTATTTATTCAGTACTCTAAAGGGATGTTTGTTGAATAACATAACATAAATTATTGAAATTTAGATGGACATTACAAACTAGAGTAGTACACTATATTTCATAGAAACAAAATACATAAACATATTGCAAACGCAAGTATGACGACAAAAGTGTAAGTATTACAACATAAGATTTCCATGACACTTCTTCATGGGTCTTCATCTTCGTCAGACAGATAATGATAAAAAATACATCCATCTTCACCACTCAATTGGTAGCTTAAAATTGCTTCTTGAATCCTTCTTTCTACAGCACGGTCGCTTACAATATGTCGCAAATTATACCGATTGCAATGGATTGTCATTCAATTGTTTTTAACTCAAATGTGAAACAATGTTCCCTCTAATTCTTGAGGAGTGTTAATAGGCATACCAATGGCAACTTGTCGAGGCCTTCTTATGTTGCAAGAACATAAATCTATGCTTAGATTTTCTATTTTCGTCAAGCAATATTATCATTCCGCCATCATTGTGTTTATAGCTGTTAGTGAATAACGTAATCGAGGATTTGTTGGGTAAAGAACTCATCCTCTAAAGTTCAATGATAACCCAGAGTTTCAAACAGGGTTATCAGACTAAAAATCATTGTTAGAGATGAATTTTGTACATTGAACATTTCACATGAGTTCATACTTATTGGCAATTTATTTATGTGAGTATGTCAGTCTACAACTTAAATGAATCATATTAGAACATTATGTAGTCACATTTACTGACTACACATTAATATCTAGTGACACTTACTGATAGTGAATCATTGTGTAGTCACACAAACTGACATTTAACTAGTGTTTAGTCACAGTAACCTAGTGTGTTGTCACAACGGTTGACAATGATGCAATTGTCAGTCATTATAACTATTTTTTATTCAACAACATAGGTTAATGAAGACCCTATATTGCACTTCAATGCACTAGTGTGTTGTCACTTTTCACACCTCGTGACTACACAGTACGTAATAGTCTTTAACCCTAATATTGTTAAACGTATCACGAGTCGTGATCCCTATGACGTAGGATGAATTAGGGTCTATTAAAATTAATGGACTATATTTCTCAGTGTGCTATCATAATCACTGTGTACTAGTGTTTGTTTCTGCTGACATGTAATAGTGTGTAGTCACACGAACTGCACAAGTATCTTGTTACTATTTGATCATCAACTCAAACATAAAGGTGACTACACATTACTGCACTGCTGACAAATTTATTTATTTCAGACAATAAAAATCAGTATAAAAACATAATATAGGGTGAATCATATAACAGGTATTGCACATTATGTCTACTTTAAGAGTAAGAGTAGGTGATACCAGCTATAGGCTTGAACCATTATGGCTATTACAAGAAGGAGATGAAGATTACAAGAGTGAGATATTTTTTGATCCAAATGATTATTATGTCAGATTCCGTCGAGAGTGGGCTTTTCGTGCAAATGAATCACAGTCATTATGCACAGATCTGAGAGAACTTGATATACCAATGCCATGATTTTTACTTACCATGCCTCGAAAGAATAGAGTTAACTATGAAGTAGCAGTTAAACGTACACGAAAGTAGAATAATACGTTGATGTTGCTTAAGTGCTGATATTATATACTCCAAATAACATCTGACATGGTGACAACTGCATTTGGCAGGGAGTTAACAGCAACTGAGCTATCTAATATATTGTCTAATGAACAATATGTATCAGATGAGTATATGTCTAGTGGAAATTAACAAATATAATTAGTCTCTATCTTATTAAGCATATAACGTTTATGTCTATGTCTTATTTACTTTAATCAATATTGTGCATTTATGAGTTTATTCAGTATGTTGTCATATCTAAACTTTTTCATTGTCACATCTTGTCATTGTCAAATTAATTCTCAACTTTACAGTGTAATGTCCTATTTACTTTAATCTATCTCGTGGCTTTAACAAATCAATGCAATGTGTTGTCATATCCCAACATTTCATTGTCATTTTTCATAATTGTAAAATCAGTTCTAAATTATGCAGATTGGTGTCCTTTTACTGCAGTATTTATGAGTTTATTCAGTATGTTGTCATATCTCAAATTTTTCATTGTCACAACTGATGGGTCAAGCCCAAAAGGCCCAAAATCATTTCGAAGCCCAGCTGCAATTAAAGGCTCAAACCCATGAAGACCCAGCAGGCCAAATGAGATCCAAGCCCAATCAAGTTCACCAGGGAGCTACCTCAGCTTAGCTACAAGACCTAGAAGAACACTCACGACCCCTCACCTTCTCTACCACCTTGGAAGCAGTCAACATTGACCGGGTCTTATGGAGAGCTCCTCAACGGCCACACCCGTTGAGGAGAATCTGCAAATCCCACCTGGATAGTTGAGTAATTGCCATTTAGTAGCTCCATTCTGTTGGAGACTGAATATAAAATGTAAGCCCCACCAATACTTGGGGGGCAAGACACTCTGCAGAGCCTAAAATTCCTCCTCCTCTCCATTCTGTAACTCTCCAAGTCTCATTACTCACCGGAATCAATAAAGTACCGGCAACCCTTTGCCATTCCAAAGTGGACGTAGGCAATATTGGCCGAACCACTATAATTTCTGTCTTAATCTCTAATTACTACCTTTAATTTCCAAATTACTTGACTAGTGGTGTGCAAAGTCGATTTTGTGCATCATCAGTTTGGCACCGTCTGTGGAAAACCGACAAAATTCTCACCCTTTAATACTTTCTCCGGCGAATCAATGGCGATCACTACCAGGTCGATGAATCAACATGAAGACAATCCACCACGAGAGGAGGAGGTTGCTCCTCCACCGGCCAATCCTGTCTCAAGTGCTCAACAGATGCGGAGACCATGCAGGAGCTTGTGGCTCAGAACCAACAGATCCTCCAATTGATGCTTGTTGGGCAAGGAGGAACACTACCTGGAACTCAAGTAGGAGGAGTTCCACACCTTGAGCGTCAAAGAGCTCCCCGTGTGGGCCTACCCCATCATGGCGCCACCTTAGGAGCCACTCTGGGCACCCACCATGGGGAAGCTCCCTACCCCCATCATGGCGCCACCTTAGGAGCTCCTCTGGGAGCCAACTATGGGGGAGCTCCCTGATGAGTGGGTTTTATACCTACGATTTGTGT
This sequence comes from Ilex asprella, assembly GCA_023539305.1. Lineage (NCBI taxonomy): Eukaryota > Viridiplantae > Streptophyta > Magnoliopsida > Aquifoliales > Aquifoliaceae > Ilex > Ilex asprella. Next base: position 124 of record JAHQCQ010003899.1, on the reverse strand, counting down.
ACTTTCGGCTTGATAAAATTGCAAGTTTTCAATCATTTTATGTTCATTTTTATTTGTTTTGTGTGTTTTGATGTTATTTGGTAGGAATCATCATTTGGAAGGAAACAAGGTCGATTTGGAAGGA
>JAHQCQ010003898.1:0-17364 GCA_023539305.1 Ilex asprella | reverse complement strand
AAAATTTATATTTTTTTATGTATCAAAATTCGGCCTCAATTAAAATTCAATGCGAGTTGATTATAATTTGATTCGAGTTGATCAAATTTTTTAATTGGCTCAAATTTTAATACGTAAAAAAATATAATTTTTAATAGACTCGAATTTTAATACATAAAAAATAAATTTTAATTAGCTCGGCTCGAATTTTAATACGTAAAAAAAAATTAAAAATAGAGAGGGTCTCATTGAAAATATGTCTATCTATAGGAGGTATGAATGAAATTTTTCTTAAAATATATCATGGGTAATTTGGTTAACACTTTTAATCTGTCATTGAGTGTTATTAAAGATTTAGAAAAATATAGGTGTGTACTTGAAGCTATGATAAATTAGAAGAGGTGTGGCTAAAAATTTTTCGAATGTTAATTGTCCTAATAAAGAATTTAATATTCACTAAGGTTGATAATTTTTAATATGATCCATCAATCCTATATGGAATTGAAAGGAAATTATCAAACTATAAATTTAGTCCGACAGGGATTACTTTGACATTGGAGTTCTATCCCAGCCATGAGGCAGATGAGTTCACATTATCTTTGGCCCAAACAAACACGCACACACGAAAAAGAGAACGAGAAATTTTTCCAATCTTACAACGAACTTTGATTGTTCCAAGAGGTAAGTGCTGTTTTTTCCCATTCCTTCCCACCTTCCCCCCTCCCCTGGGCAATCACCACCACCTTGTGCCCAACGATAATGTTAGGCTTATTGGACTAGGAGCAATCTGAGTAACAAAGATGGTAGGTGAATACCATATCTTTTTGCTACATATAGATTGAGAATAAAGAAAAAAAGTGTGTACAAGAGATATAATCGAGCACCAAGACTCGGGACATGCCCAAAGGTCTTAGAAGACGTTTTTACTACTACAATTTGGCCGGCCTTGGTGTTAGTTATAGATCAAATGTAGTCGAATTATGACTCAAAAAATATAATTACAATTTCATCGAAGTTAAATTAAATTAGGATTTATGACAATATTTTTAAATTGGTCTCATTTTATGATATCCGTAATTGATTAATTTTTTAGGCGTACCTTATTAAATTATAAGTTTCGGTATAAAAACAATGGATAACCTCTTGGATAACTTCAGTTTTTTCATCCCCACAAAGCCAAGAAAGATATGATTGATGCGTTACGGAGAAATTGATAGACAATACAGCAAGTGATACCCATGATAATAGAGAAAATAAAATCTACACAGACAAATTGCTAGCACAAAAAGTCTTGGTCATTAAAGACTATCCCTGTAATAAGGTCCCCCAAGGTCCAAAAATGTGTGACATAGCTGTTATGGTTAGAGTATCACATCAAAAACTTAACGTCATATGGTATTTTTAATCCATTTCTATATTGACATGGTTAATATTCTGTTATTTTATTATTTCACTTGATTTTATTATTTGATGATCAATAATTACAAATAAATTAAACCAACATCTGCAACTATTTTTTTGTTTGCAGTATGGAATCTATTTTTTTCTATTCAAATATAGTATGGTATCAAAAAATTAATTTTTAGTAACATGATTTTGTCCTCATCTCTAAAGCAATCTCAAAAGAATCTAAACTTAGAGAGTGGAGTCATTGACCGAGAAAAATTGACCGTGCGTGTTTGAGGGGTTACACTAGAATTGACAGTGTAGAATGTGATGCCCTTTAGCTTTGAACTTTCTTTAAGAAGCCTTCTAAGCGTATCTCTAAGATTGTGTTACTGAAATTTATAAATTTTTTAGGCTAATTAATACTTTTTTGGCCAAATTATAATTAAATGGAGTCAGTTATGACAAAAAAGTGAGAATGGATTGTAATATTATACGGTTGATAGTGGAATATAACGATCGATCTCACACAAGTTTATCTACAAGATTGTGGTACTAAAATTTGTAAATTTTAGATCGATAGTAAAGTAACAATCAATCATAAAATATTAGATCGATAATAAAATATAAGGATCGATCTTACACAAACTCATTTTTTTGTAATCTAAAAAATTAAGTTGTAACCTCGCCCTTATTATGTAATAATTTTGATATAATCCAAAAAAATTATTTTTTGGTATCAATATCTTATAAAATTAAGTTTTTCACTTCTCTCCGTGTTGCCACTTGGGCATATTGGTTGAATTGAGAGGTCATTTTGACTCAACAAATACTCAATCAGGGTTGAGTGTGGGTACAAATTTTGCATCCTGATTCACACGATAAAAAGTCCTATTTTTGAAACAAAAATCATTGAGAAGTTTTTAAATGTCCCTTTCAAATTTGATCACATTCAATCAACTCTCTTTGATTTTAATTTCAATAATTTACCCTCTCAAAGTTTGAATATTTGTAAATTAAGTCAAGCTAATAATTTTAACAAAGAAAAATGACGGAAAACATTCCTTTTCAAAAAATCTTGAGTCACGGAAAGAATATACTGGAGCTGTCCCTGTGACGAGCTACCCCGGACCCAAAAATATGTGCAATTGTCCTTATAGTTAGATTATGATACGTCGGACCCCAAAAAAGTCTTTTTTTTTATTAATATTCCAGTGTTTTTAGTAAATCACTGCTAGGGGTGTCAAACGTGTCGAGTCGGGTCAGTTTTGTGTTGAGTCACTTTTTGCCGTGTTTTTTTCGTGTCGTGTCATTTCGGCACGTGTCGGGTTTGGGTCAATATTCGTGTTAATAAAAAATTATTTAATTTGACAACAATTAATATAATATTATTTAAAAATTATAAAAAATTATAAAATTTTTATTTAAGAATATAATACTCGTTAAATAATTATTTTTTATCTACAGTACCCATTAATCGTGTTATTCGTGTTGAACCTGAATTTAACCCATTTATTACCGTGTCAACTAATCGTGTTTTTTTCGAATTCGTGTCGGGTTCGGTTCGAATCAGGTTCGTGTTCCAGGTTAAAAATTGACAGCCCTAATCACTGCAGTATTCTCTACTCGTGTACCAGACAAATGTTAGACCTTGTGAAAAGCCATCTCTCCACACAAAAGAATAAATTTTTGGGGATGCCCCCCAAGAGGCTCACTTCGTCGGAGATTCGAACCCCATGACCTACCTTATAAGAGATTTATCAAAAAGGTTGGTCCATTGACTCTAAAAAAAACTAGCATGTGCATGGTTGATAGGTTAGGGAGGAATTTACAGTGTAGAATGTGACACTTGCTAGTCTGAACTTTTTTATAAATGTGTAGAACCGATTGTGTTATGTTATGATTATCTCGTGTACAATCAAATTCATGTTTATCCATATATTTAAAGAGTTTGTATCATGTTTAGTCAATTTTGAACTTATCCATTTATTTGGATGGTCTATCTGTCTATATAATTGATATCAGTGCCCTACTTCATATCATTGAAAGAAAGAGAAGAAAAGAAAAATATGGGAAGTAATCAGGGCACAGAAAATTGTCTAAGGTTTAGAGGGGTAGAAAGAACAATCCAACACATGAACCTTTTTTGTCTTTTAATCCAATCAAAATATGTGGTGTCTAGTCTTTGAAATTCCAAAGATTCTTTCTTCAATTTGTGATAAATAAATTACACTCTCTTGGCTCCTTGCGAGAAGGTCAGGGGTTCAGACTTGCCCGATGCTTTTATTTGTTGTGCGTGTTAATCTTAAATAAACCTATTTGTTATTCGTATCAATTGATCTTGTCATGTTTGAATTTCATGTCGTGTCAAGTTGGTGCCCATTGCGTACATATGTTAATGCACAATCACACAAAAGAACAACTTTATATTTTTTCTTCAAGACACCAAGTTCAAGAGAAAACAGCAAGCTTGAAACCATAATAAAAGGAGTATAAAGTAATGTAAAAAAAATACAAGTAAATTGTCTCGGCCCCTTCTTGCTTGGCCATGAGCTTCCCTTCCCAAGATCGACATATTTTCACTGTAACACTGGTGATTGATTCAAAAGCTTGTATGATATCAAGCGACATCGTCTTGACTAGAATCATGTCCATGAAGCTGTTACCTCTTATTTCCCTGGCCTATATGGGGTGCTGCGAGGAATGCACTAGTCAAACACATAATTTTTTGGCATTATTTACAGGGTAGCTACTCTAATACATTCATACTGAGACCGTTTGCCCAGTCTTTGAGTGTGTATTAAGTTATATTGTAATAATTTTTTTACAAAATAAAATTATTTAATAATGGAGAAAAAACATCGGGCTTAGATTAACAAACTTTCATTTAAGAACATAATACCTATATATAAAATCAGAACTCAGTAACCTATTAAATTCCCAAAAGTAGGAGAAAAAAGTATATATTGTTATGCAAAAACCAATATCTTGTTCACATACCTAGTTTCGTTTAAGACTTGTGAAGACAAGATTATAAATATATCATTGATCTAGTTTAGCAACGAATGTTCACAACACATACCTGAGAGAATGCAGTTTGTGTTGGCTAGTTTCTTCTAACTTTATATCTATGAGCATGCTTCTTTGCCTTCCTTCCATTTTTGCGTCCTCCACCTTCAACAAGCTTTACAATCCACTTAGGCTTTCCAGTTGAGAACATAATGTATCCCATAGAAAACCCAAGTACCAATCCACTTCCATACCCCATGAATGTCACTTTCCAATCAAATCCACTTGAAGATTCTGAAGAATCACCTGGTTGAAACGCCATTAGTGGTGGTTGTGGTGATTCAGAGTAGTTGCATTTTTTTGGCAATGGCAATCCACAGAGTCCCGAGTTTCCCTCATATGAGTCCTCAACAAATGAATCAAATTGTTTGCCTCGAGGTATGGGGCCTACTAGTTGATTGTAGGAAAGATTCAAGACTTCAAGAAACATTAAACTCGTTAACTTCTCAGGAATCTGCCCATCCAACTTATTTGATGAGAGGTCTAACCATTCAAGCATTTTCACATTCCCAAGTTGTGTCGGAATATGACATGTAAGCTTGTTATGAGATAAATTGAGGCCATGAATTGAATTTAGCCTTCCAATCAATTGCGGAATCTCCCCTTCAAAGTTGTTCTTCGATAAATCGATAAGAGTAAGCATTTTTTGGATTTTCAACATTTCAGTTATTGATCCTTTCATTGTTACAGTAGAGGAATCGTAATATGAAAAACCAATGGAACCAACAGCGCTAATATATGAAGACCCAGACCGCGTCATATATAGTTCGATGAATGTGTTGTCCTTGATGTTCATCATAGCTTTGAAGTTTCTGAAATATTTTGTTGGCAAATGCCCAATGAAATTATTGCAAGAAATGTCAAAGACTCGCAAATTTCGCAAGGGAAATTGAGTCATGAAATTAGTTATGGGTCCATGAAATTGATTTGATCCTAAGATAAGAACGCGCATGTCTGGAAGCTTTTCTAAGCAATGAGGAAATGTATTGTTTATCATGTTGTTTCCGAGATCCAAAAATTGTAGCGCTCTGCACTTGACCAATGATTTTGGTACTGCCCTTGCAAGGAATTACTATTTAAATTTATGCTTTCTAAGCTACAGTCCTTTGTAAATGTGTTAGGAATGTCACCATAAATGTTGTTCTTATGGAGATCCAGCACCCGAAGATTCTTGCTTAGCTTCCTCAAACATTGTGTAATAACACCACTTAAGTTGTTACGAGCCAAGCTGAGAACTTCAAGAGATTGTGCATAGCAAGAGGTTGAGCCGCTCAAGTTATTTGATGAAAGATCGAGATAAGTGAGGTTCTTCAGTTGGAAGATTGAACTAGAAATATTACCATGCAACTTGTTATAACTCAAATCCATGAAGCCCAATGAATTGGTCTCCTGGAATTCGTAAATGGGGCCAGTGAGTTCGTTATGATTGAGGTCCAAGTAAACTAATGCAGGTAAGTTAAACACCCAAGATGGAATTGTTCCACCGATCAAGTTGGCACATAGCCCGAGATACTCCAAATTTGAAAACCCAATTACTTGTGAAGGCAGAGTTCCTGATAGCTGATTGAAGGCCACATTCAGAAAGACGAGTTTTGTTGCGTTTGAAAATAATGATGAGATAGGCCCGGTAAAATTATTATTGTCGAGATACAAGTCTTCCAGATTGTTTAGATTTGGAAAAATACTTTCAACTGAGCCTTCGAAATGGTTGTAATCCAAGTATAAATAAATGAGTTGCTCGAGGTTTGAAAGTGAAGATGGGATCTTACCAATGAAGTTGTTATAGGAGAGGTCCAATGAAGTGATTCGCGTAAGGTTTGAAAGTGGAGATGGGATCTTACCAGTGAAGTTGTTATAGGAGAGGTCCAATGAAGTGATTTGCGTAAGGTTTCCAAGTGATGCTGGAATGTGTCCTGAGAATTCGCAGAAATAGATAGACAAAGAATTTAGGGACTTTAAATTGCCAATTGAGTCAGGTAGTTCTCCAGAGAAATTTGTGAATGCAAGACTCAATAACTGGAGGTGGCTGCTTGAGTTAAATTCTGGAAAATGACCAATGAGAGCCCCATTACGACTTAAGTCCAACTCCTTCAAATTTGGCAGATTAAATAGCTTATCTGGTACTTCTCCCAGCAATCCACAGGATGAAAGACTAAGGAGTGTTAAAGAAGTAAGATTCAACAAGGAACTTGGTACAATGGAAGAGATGTTTACTCGATCAAGATTAAGCTCTCTGAGTAGAGTCAAGTTTTGCACAAGCAATTCAAAACCTGCTTCCCCTAATCTCAACTCATAATTCCGTGAAAAATCAAGTGAAACCAGATTAGATAGTTTCAAAATTTCTAATGGGATTTGACCAGAGAATCCAGAGAAAGAGAGGTTCAAATGTGTCAACTTGGAAAACCGATCAAACGATGGTGGAAATGGAGAGGAAACAAAGTAGTTGTAAGCAAGGTTGAGCCTTTGAATATGAGGAAGGAGAAAGAGGATGCTGTTGGGATGGATGGTGCCATATAGCCAGCTGCAGCTGAGGTCGAGGCCAATAACACTACCGGTCCACCGATCACACTTGACCCCGTCCTACGAGCAACAATCAGTCCCGTTCTTCCAAGATTTGAGTTTTGGATATGAAGGATCACATAAGTATGAAGCAGATGCTTTGAAGGAGAATTGTTTTTTAAACTGAAGCAATGCAGAACTCTGGTGTGGATGGCACAGTTGTGCATGGGAAGGAGTTGATTGGAAGAAGGAGATGATGAAGAAAAAGAGGTGAAAGAGTTGATTGTAATTGAACCAAATTGAACAATTCATCTTTCCTACTAAATTGGTCGGAGAAACGATCAGACATACTATGAACTGAAACAAAGGCAAATCTCATATATATATATAGGAACACATTTGGTCTTCTCTAAGGCCGAATTACACTAGCAAAATAGTCTTGGTTGCTAAAGGTCTTCATGGAATTAATTGTCAAGGAACAACAACGGTCTTGCTTCGATTATAATTCCATAAGTGTTATTTATAATTCAAATGGAATCTGAGTTATGACTCAAAAATTATAATTACAATTTCATCGAAATGAAGTTAAGTCAGGATTCATTATAATATTTTAAAATCGATCCTATTTTTTTCGTAATCGTAACTAGTTAAACCTTTTACCTTGTCTTATTAAATTATAAGTTTTGGTATAATGACAATATATAATTCTTTGATGTCTTTAGTTTTTTCATCCCCAACCAAGCCATGATATGTTTGACTCGTTATGGAGGAATTGATAATGCTGAAGGTGACTAGCACAAAAAGTCTTGGTCATTAAAGACCATCCCTGCAATGGGGTCTCCCCAGGGCCCAAAAGTATTTGACATAGTTGTTTAAGTTAGATTATGACATCGTAAACTTATTATACAATAATTTTGATATGATCCAGAAAAATAATTTATAGTATCGATATCTTATAAAATTAGGTTTCTCACTTATCTTGTTAGTGCAACTTGGGCAAATTGGTTGAATTGAGAAATTCCACTTGAACTCAATGAGGGTTCAACCCAAACTAACCACCTTGTGTATTGTTTGTGTCATAATAAATAAATCAAATTAAAGTCAAACTTTCACATCAAATCATTATTGTGAGTAGAAATTTTATATCCCGATTCACACGTTAACGAGTCCTATTTTTAAAACAAAAATCATTGACAATTTTTTATTAGAATAATGAAATCTTATTTTTTGGCATATTTTCAAGAAATATATATATATATATATACATCTGTGTGTGTGTTTTGTTATCATTGCCTATTTTCCCATCAAGTTTTGATTACGAGAATTCAATGAAGCAAAATCATAAAATTCAAAGAAAATACTTGTTTTGAGAAATAGATAAACAAGTTTAACTGAACATGTAAATTTTATATAATTTGTTTAATGTCATATAAAATTGCATACCTCATGTGACAATAATATTATTTATTTTCATGATTTTTCAGAAATTTAAAATTGATTAAGAAGTTGTGACTTCTGAGTAAATATTTGATTAATGTCTCTATAAAAAAGGTTTAAATTAGAATAAAGTATATGAACAGTGGAGTATTATATTAATTTTGAACACATTATTAAAATGAGACAAACTTATTTAATAATTGCTTTAAAGGGAAAGTAATTAGGGTAAACCTTTTTTTTTCATATTGGAATGAGCAATCCCACTTTTTAAATACAACAAAGAGCATTGATCAATTGTGAATAGGTTGGGTAGATATCTCTCATAATCTTACTTATAGATTAAGGGTCTATTTGGTATGTGGGTTTGGGAGGATTTAAGAACATGGGTTGGGAAACAAACACCTTCAAACTCATGTTTGTCAAATACACATCTAACCCAAGGTTTGAAACCTAACCTGATTTAGGCCCGGTCATGAAACTCAAGTTCATGGGTTTCATAAAATCCATGGGGGGGTGGATTTCATATGTAGGTTAATCCAAATAACATTTATACTCTCATATATCCTATATATCACATATTAAATTAGTTAGGGAACAAAATAGTCATTTATATACAAATATATTATCATAATAGTCGTATATCATTGCGTATACTAAACATGGGTATGGACAACATTAAATGTGAAATTCAATTTTTGAATCTAATCTTTGGGTTTGAAAGAGTTTGAACAAGTCAATCCAAATCCCTCTCATAATATATACTAAACAGACCCTAAGAATTCAAGTCTTGGTCGGTAAAGACTGCCCCTATAACTATAATGAGGTCCCCACGGCCCATAAATAGGTGGCATAGTTGTAATTATGAAATTAAAATTTTATTATTTTTATAATCAATGATTACAAAAAACTTAAAATAACATCTATGACAAAACTTTTTTTTTGTAGGATGGAATTTATTTTTTCTATTCAAATGTAATACGGAATCGATAAATAATTTTTTAGTAACCTAGTTTTATACTTGCCTTTAAAACAATCTAAAAAGAATCAAAACTCGATGACTAGGGTCATTGAGTGAGAAAAATTAGGTCGTATGTGTTTAACGGGTTATGGAGGAATTGACGGTGTAGAATGTGACACTTGGTAGCTTGTACTTTTTTTCAAAGACTTCCTAGCTTATCTATAAGATTGTGGTACTGAAATATATAAATTTTTAATAATTGTTTTTGCCAAATTATAATTAGGTTTCTCACCCTTCTCGTTAGTGCAACTTGGGGCAGATTGGTTAACTTGAGAAGTCCAATTGGGCTCAGCAAACACTCAATTAGGGTTCAACTCAAACTTTTTCTACTTGTGTATTTTGTGTATCATAACAAATAAATCAAATTAAAGTCCAAACCTACACATCAAATCACCAGTGTGGGTAGAATTTTTGCATCCTCATTCACATGCTAAGGATTCCTATTTTTTAAACAACATTGACAAAATTTTATTAGAATAATGAAATCTTATTTTTTGACATATCTTCAAGAATTACTAGTATTTTTTTTTTTTTTGTTATCATTGCCCTTTTTCCCATCAAGTTTTGATTACGAGAATTCATTGTAAGAAAAATCTTAAAATTCAAAACAAATACTTGTTTTAAAAAATAGATACACAAGTTTAACTAAAAATGAAAATTTTATATAATTTCTTTAATATCATATAAAATTGCATACCTCATGTGGCAATAATATTATTTATTTTCATGATTTTTCAGAAATTTAAAATTATGTGACTTCTAAGTAAAGATTTGATTAATGTCTCTATAAAAAAAGGATAAAATTAGAATAAAGTAAATGAATGGTGGAGCATTAAATTAATTTTGAACACATTATAAAAATGGGACAAATTTATTTAATAATTTCTTTAAAGGTATAGTAAGAGTAAACCCTTTTTTTCTTTTTTTCTTTTTTTCTTTTTTGCCATATGGAATGAGCAATCCCATTTTTAAAATACAACAAAGTGCATCGATCAATTGCAAATAGGTTGGCTAGATATCACTCCTGAATCTTACTTATAAATTATGAGTTCCAAGTCTTGGTGGACGAAACTTCTATGGTAAAAATAAGACATAATTATCACTAGTTCTAAATCCTAAATTTGAGTTATACAAGTCGCTTAGCGACCCTCATTCATTGTTCCTCTAAAGTTGGCTAAAACACATTGTAGTATTTTATTTTAAAAAAATATTGAATGAATATGATAGATGTCACCGATGATGGAATTATACGAGTAATTGACGTGAAAAAGGTAATGTATATAGAGAGAAGCATAATTAAAAAAGTCGGTGTTTTTAAATAGTAGAAAATTGAGTCAACTAAAGGTGAAGTTATATAATTTGCTCAATATCATGTAAAATTGCATGCATTTGGTGTTGGGCATTATATCTATTATGATTCCTAAATAAATTAAAATGATTAATAAATCATGGGCAAAAGTGTAATTAATGTCCCCATGAGAAAGGATAAAATTAGAATACAGTTTGTGATTGATGGAGTGTTGACCTAATTTAGAACAAATTATCACAAATAGAACTTAATTGTTGCAATAGAAATATGATACAACTGAATAATTTACACTTTATAGATATAAAATCGGACTAATAGTATTTTTTTGCTTTTCCTTTTTTGGATACTCGTGGAGGTATGTATACTCCCCCAAGGGCACCAACATTGGAGTAATTCCCGAGCTTTAAGTTCCGGGGTGTCTCCACATAATCCGAAGGAAAGAAATCAATACACATTAAAGTGTTCACTGATGGAAGTCACTGAGCTAACGGCTACAAATGATTTGGTGCAAGTTTTAGTGTATGTTTTCAGTGCACACAACATTGCTCTTAAGAGAAATAGGATTTAAATCGGTGTTTGAATATACAAACAAGGGGTATCATGGCAAAATGTTTCATATCTCCCACAACACTAGGAATGACCATATTAATCCTATGCAGGCATGTGATGTTCCAATGTCCACATGGCAGTATAGCAAATGCTCCTCCGTGTCGAATTGACAGGTCGTATTAGGAATTGTCAGATGCATTTGAAACAATGAACGAATACATTTTTTTTTTTTGGCAAAATTCATTTCTCAGGAGCAAATGATCTCTATATTCTTGAATTGAAACTGAATCAGCCACTATAACACAGTTATCTGAATCAAAACTACATCTCAAATCTTATAGATGGGCATCTGCAACAACCAAAATGATCTCAGCCACCACCACCACCACCACCACCAACCACCGAAACCTAAGATGGGAAAAATTATGGAAATAAACAAAAAACAGTAACAAAAAAACTTATTCGGTTACAAATCCTCTAAAAAGGATTGCTGACCTACCTGCTAACTCAGAGTGGTGGGCTGGCCACAGGACGTTACAATGCTTGCATCACAAATTGGTGTGCCTGCTTGAGATCTCCCTGCATCGCAGACATGGCAGCTAGGTTTGCACAAAGAGTTCCGCGAGCCACCAATAGAACCATCAACAAAAGCCATTTGGTGTTAAATTGCCAGGCAGAAATCTAACATGATTACACTGTTTCAACTTGGCAAGAGCTTCTTGCGTATTCCCATGCATGAGATCCACGTAAATGGCAGTAAGAACAGCTTGTGGGCTGTCCGGTATTGAAGACATGGCTTGCATCACAAATTGATGGGCCTGCATAAGGTCTCCCTGCATCGCAGACATGGCAGCTAGGTTTGCATAAAGAATTCCACGAGCCTCTTCAGGCTTGAGGAACACATCTTGTGATTCATCGGCAGAAGTATTGACAGCCATCGATCTACCATTCCACTCCTCACAATCCATAATTTTCTCAGCTTGGAACTGTTCACAGTCCTCTTGGCTGTAGGGCAATTCTACAGAGTTTGCACCGGACATGTATGTCAATAAATGCTCCGCAGCTTCCTTTGGCCGGTTTAGCAAGCACAAAGACTCAGCTGCATATACATTGCCTAGAAATATGTAAATTTTGTAACATTCCGAAAGTCGCAAGAGAGACCTTGCTGCCGACAAGGCCTTCAACGGATTTCCCAATTCCAACTCTACATATGCCAAATCAGCAAGAAGTGCTTGCTTGATCATCTGGTTTTCCTTTCTACACATTGCGTCAAAGTCAGAGATGGAGCTTTGTAAGGAGGAATTCAAGCTATTCACACCCTTCTGTTCTTTCACTTCCCCATTTGCATTAATCTGACCTGATCCCTCAGTCACATTAAATGGCTTGGCATCAGAGCCAGATACACTCTTGTAGTCTGTATTGTTCGATGATATTGCTTCCCTTGATTCATCTTCTTCCATTGATTCCACTGCTGAATTAGACGGCAATCCAGACTTTGAATACTTTGCTTCAGAACAGTTCAGTAAATGCAATGCATTGTGAATACACTGCCTGGCGAATGACATTGAGAGAGCAGGCTGTCTATCATCACCCAAAAATAATTTTTCTCTTCCATCAAAATTCACCTGCCCATTCCTACAAATCCCATCTTCCATAGCAAGTTGCCTCCATTTTCCCTTTCCAATAACATGAACCTTAACTTCTGATCTGTCAGATGGAGCTGCACTGGACTTTAGAAGTCCCTTCTCCAGCGCCATTAGACAACATTCTGTAAGTCGCAGCCATAAGAGAGGTCGATTATAGAAAACTAAACTGGCCTTGTGGAAACAACGAGCAGCAAGTATTGGTTTCCCACAAGCCAAGTACTGCACTCCACAGTTATATACAATGAGCAGAGATTTATCCTGTGAGAAAGTTGAGAGCTTCAAAGGCTTTTCCTTCCGAGAAGATGAACTAAAACTCAATGCCTTGGAAAAGAACACAGATGATGTGTGGTACTTGCCAATTCGATAATAGATGCACCCAAGATTGTTGTGGTATATACTTGAGATCCCCATTTCTGCTTGATTGTTTGATGCCATCAATAGCTTGATAGCTTTACGGTGGTTCCCACGAGCATATTCAAGTTGGGACTTCAAGAAAAGAGCCAGCGTATAATCTTTTCCACGTGCCATGTTAATAGCCATCTTAACTTCACGCTTGGCTGCTTTGAGGTTCCTAGTAAAAAGCAGAAATTGAACCTTGTAAAGATGCAACTTGAGCCTCAAATCGATGACTGAGATGGATTCATAAACTTGTGTCCTTGCAAGATCATTTGATGCTGGGAGGCCAGATGGTCTGGGTGGGTTCTGTCCACTGATGTCAAGGGTTGATAAAAAGGTTTCAATATTCTCCTCTGATAAAGTTCTGGATAAAGGACTTTCCGAGGCATTTGCACTGGCGGACAAATCAGAACCGGAGGCATCTGGGACGGTTATATTGCTTGGAACTGAAGTAGGTTTTGGTACAAGGGTTGCAGATTGCGGCTGTGCGGAGTTTCCGTTATCACCTTGACTGATCAAGTTATTGATACAAAATACTTTTTCCACATAGTTAACTACATCCTGGACAGCAGAAATCACAATGGAACTCAGTTGTGACAGCAATAAAATTTTGAAGTACAAACTGCAGAAAATAGGAAAAACAAAAAAAGGATGATGTTTTAATCCTATGCAATATAACCTGTCAAGATCGAGATCACCTTTAAAACAAAGGTATAAAAATCCATGAGCTACGGAAGGGGTTAATGTGTTTCAGCGGATCTGGAGGAATTAAATGATACCCAGATAAAGAGAAGCGAAGACTCGATGTCCTTCTAGAAAGTCCCTAGTTGTTACAATTTGTTAGAAAATCTAATCTCATGGCCAATGAACACCACGGACTGACCCTGTAGCCAGAACAAGCCAAAACACGCAATGCATTCTTAACAAACCAGGCTCTTGAATTAAAACAAAAAGGAAGCCAATTGGTACCGCTACTTTCCAAATGGAAGCAGACCAAATTGAAAACACTGCTTCCAACTTTTTAAATATTAAAAAAAAAGGACAAAAAGAAAGAACGGAGGAGGAAAAAACATGTAAGGGACAAACAAAGAACACACTTGCACATACACATCGCCAAACGTCATAATAGAGAACCTTTGCATAAAGCTAACAAGCTCTCCTGTTAGGGCCCTTTAAACACACCAAGTAAAGCAAAGCATGCCCGATATTTCAATCAGCCTATGAATCACCATTACAGAAAAAAACAGCAGCTATTTCCATCAGAATATACATCAAGGAGGTTAGCATATATCACAACATCACCCTCATCTCAAACTGAAGACAAAACGCTCCTATTGATTAGTGATAATCACTAGTTTGTACAATTCAAACAAAAACTCTTGATGTAAGGCAACACTAATATCAACCAGAGAACAAAAAAAGGGATGAAATGAACAGCTCAGCCTCATGCGTAATCCATTTCAAATTGATAATCAAATTACCATCTCAAAACAACATAAATATAGAATTAGCTAACATTGGATAAACTTTGTGAAAAGGAATAGTAGAAAATGGAACTTACTGCAGATCTCAATACATGGTCAGAAAGTAATGCAACATCCAGTATCAAAAGGCAAATCCGAAAAGCTGTCGCCTGCATCAAACAATCAATCAGCACACAAATCCACTTACAAAAGTTAAGATACACTATATCTGTTATACCTCATCTATCGGTTCAATATTCTGAAACATTGATTCCAAAATTGAGAATGATTTTCCATATTCATGGAGGTGAAACCAGATAATTGCCTGTAGAAGATCAGTTTGAAACGAGCATGTTAATTCATATCAACCATCATAAAAAAAAGAGTAGAAACAAGCTGCATAATTTTTTTCAGAAGGGAACATGCTGCATAAATTTTTCCAGAAGGTATCAAGCCAAGGGCGGAACCAGGCTTTTTTGGCAGTGGGGGTAACATAAAGCTCAATAATAATGTTAACATTATTGCCATAGAAATAATCACATAAAAAGCAATGTAAAAAATCAGAAAAAAAACTTACTATAAACATAAAAGTATCAATAAATGTCAATTAAGGCCATCCAAATAAATCCATTTTTGGAATTAAACTTCTTAATGACCTCCTCATTATCAAATTTTTCTAAGAGAACGATCATTGTACATAAAATTTCAAAGAATACACAATCGGATCTAATTGTCATCTTTCACTTCAAATTCAAATTCAAATGATCAAAGCTTTGTTAGCCAAGTAATAATAAAACTTGATTACAGTGGTAAGAACGTAAAGAAAATATTACAAAAAAAGTGTTGAAATCAAATGAATAGTTTGTACGTTATCTCTCACAATAGCTTTGGCAAAATTTCATAAGCTCTTATTTCCTTTAAAGTTATCCACTCAATCAACTAGATAAAAACCGATAGAATTCAAAAATGAATTGAGGAAAGACTAAAAATTGGAAAGATAAAAGAGAGAGTACAAAGAGTAAGGGGATACCAAGAGAGAAAAATCTAAAAGAAGTAATGTTTATGACCATGTATTGTTATGCTCATATCTTATTGGGTTACTACGTATAAGCTATATTTAGTAAGTTCGTATTGCATTTATCCACGTTCATGACGAACCATTATTTGAGAGGTCTAATGGGTGTACTCCTTCCCGAATCTGTGAAGGCTAAATCTATCCCTAATTTTGCATTAATTTGGTGACATGTTGATGAGCCATATCTAAAATTATGAGCACTACTAATAGTTAATTGAACTGAGCAATGCTATAAGTATTTAATTTGGGACTTAATTAAAGAGTTAATTCAATAGACATAATTTAGTACAACTATTGAATTAGTTAAGTTCCAATATTATATGGAATCCACTTTCAACTCAATAGTCGAATTGAATTAGGTACTTAGACTAACTCTCCAAATTAAATCCAAATAATATTCTCCAATTAAATTTACAAAAATTAAAAAAAAATGGATGTCATTGGCGTAAAAAGATCGAGTGTTACCCAAAATGGGAATGCAAATATGTTTGGAGGTTAATTAAATATTTGTCTCATTTGGAACCATTGGATCTAAAACTGAAGACGGTTAGGATCGCTTTATATTTTTAGTTCTCCAGTCCTAAAGACATTAGTGGCCGACACAAGACCTCAGTAAACCTGCAATTCTACCAAATACAAAGCGGCAGAGATGAAACCCCACACTTAAAATACATCAGAACCCCTAAAGCTTTTAAAATATTTCAATGGGGGCAAGATTCAAAAATTTTGAAAATTCTAAATACATCCCAAAGTTTTTTAAAATTCCAATGTGGGCAACTGCCCCCACCGTAGCTTCGCCCCTGTATCAAGCTGCGTAAATGTTTGAGAACAAAAAACAAATATGCCAACAAGAAGTGAACATACCATGTTAAACATTGTCACAGATGTGTCATACTCATCAGTGTAACCAATTTGTGAACTATTTGCCTCAGAAAATTGATGCAACATTGGCATACTATTATTTCCCTTAGTTCCTATTAGAGTTTTGTTCCCAAGATAGCCAACAGCATCTACATTTTCCACAGATGCACAAGCAAGATCTTCACTTTGTTTCTGAAACAAAATAAAGAAAAATAAACCAAATGTAATACATACACACCGAAGACAAACACAGTATGCAACTACCCAAACAATTAAGCACATCCCATTGAGGAATCAGAAACACAGGAATACTTATTTTCTATAGTATTATAGAACTACCCAAACAAGTTAATGGCATCACATTGAGGCCCAAAATCCATAGGAACAAAGAGATACTTTTTTATAGGCATTTTCACAAAAAATACCAAATAACAGACACATTAACAACTTGAGTCGCTTGCAAATACATATCAATGAAGTAGGAGTCACGAATCAAAAAATTCTTTAAAAAAGGAACAGCAAAAGAGATAAAACAGAAAGAAAAAAAGGTCCCCAAACCCAATGAAATAATCTTGATCATCCTCTCCATATTTAGGGAAGCAACTCGGCCAAGGTCCAGCGGAACTCAAGTTAGACCCAAACAACTATAAGTGGGCTTTACATTGACTCATTCTCCT
>JAHQCQ010003897.1:0-17368 GCA_023539305.1 Ilex asprella | reverse complement strand
AACCACTATCGTTTCACTGGGGTTCGAACGAGGGATTGTATACTTTTCCTAGGAAGGGACTCGTCACTGTCATTGGGATGGTAGACGCCCTTTTTTAAAGTGCTTGTGATTGTAATTGTGATTGGTGGACTAGGTATAATCGTTGGGTAGATTCATGAGAAGCAATCAACATACATAGTACGGGGATAAACCAATATACATGAAATTGTGAGTGAGTCGTTCTTACCGGTGCATTGGTATGGGACAATGCATCGGAAGCCGCCCTTCTTAAATGACTTAAAGTTGAAAATGGTTATTGTTGCGAAATTTATTTTATTTTTTCCCGTTGATTATTGCTACCGATTAAATGTGAGATCTATTTAAAATGCCCTGTTTTCCTTCAAAAGTTATATATTATATTTACGAAATGAGACCGACTGAATTTTAAATGTTTTCTAAACCTTGTTTGAGTTTGGGAGAAATTTTCTACAGAGCTTCGTGCTCACCCCCTACTGCTAACCTTTTTCAGATTATGTACTTGAGGAGGAGTTAGGAGCCGAGGAGGCCGCCCAGTGGGAGACTCTAATTGATGGGAGTAGGGATCCCGAGGTGGAAGCATAGAGCGACCCCCTTTTCTTTTGCACTAGACTAGGATACTTTTTTGTACACTGAGAAGTCTAGTTTATTTTGTATTCCGCTGCTAGATTGACTTTGATATTCTTTTGGAGATATAAATGTCATTGTTGGGCATATTCTTTTGGATGTTATTGTATATGCTTGAATGATGAAGTAAATTCTTTTTGGATATGAAGTTATGTAGTTGCTCTCATGATTGTAAATGGTCTTTAGAATCTAATGTCGTCCAAGGGGGTATTTGGGGTTTTACAAATGTACTAACCTGTGTTTAGTTAGACAAGTGATGAACAAGAAAACCCGTTTTTACGTCATGTTTGTTGGAAGACAAGTTGGTATCTATACGACATGGCAAGAATGTCATGTGCAAATGAATAGACACCCGAGCACGTTGTACAAGTCTTATGATTCGTACGACGAGGCTAAAAATGCATTGCGCACGTACATTGACAACGAAGATATAGTAAGAGATATCCAATGTGAATGTGAAGTGGCTGTCCATGAAAATCAACCTCCGCATAATCTTTGTGGAGAAGATGCAATGGACATTCCTCTAGCAGCCCCAGAAGTTGTTGGGCGCGATCACAAGGTCTAGGGAGACCGTAATGTCGGTAACTATCTCATGTATATTGTGATTTTTGTTTTGGATATGGTAATAACCCATGTTCTTTACTTTTTCTTGGGTAGACTTTCTTGAACTATGTTTGTATATTGTTTGACACCTTTTGGACAATATTTATGGTTAGTGTTTGTTATGTTACCTCCTATCTTTTGACATTAACTAGGGAAAGTATGAATATGGGTAACATTATGAATGGATTTCTATTGTAATTGATTTTTATGTTATGATGTTATTGTATTGTTTAATGAATTTGTATAAATTGGTGTTGTGTCAATGGTTTGTGCATTTGATTTGCACAATATTATGTAGCAAAATGTCGGTTCCTCAAATTACTAATGCGGAAAGTGAATTGTTGATGACATTGTTGCTTCGAAACAAACAACGGGGAATAGTGCTTGAACGAAGCAACATGACATCTCAAAACTTTAGGGATTTGTTACAGCGACTGAAAAGGAGACTACTTGCAAGTTGCATTGATCAAGTTTGTCAAAATTATATTTTTCTAGAAGAAGCAATACTTCAGTATAAAAGCTATGTTGAAGACAAGGATGTTTGCGTGGGACTCGGCTAACTCGTGTGTCATCGATGGCCTGATCACTGGAGCGTGTGACTACCTACTTGTAAGTATTTAATTTAAAATTATATTAATGAATATCATCTTATGAACTCTTTATTTAATTTGTTTTCACATTTGGTTAAACAAATTAAAAAATAACAACACATAGAAAATCCTTAAATTGCAATTTAAGGCTTGTTTAACCACTAAAAAGAACTCTTTATTTAATTTAAGCCTTAAATTGCAAGATTTTAAAAATCCCACACATAGAAAATCCAAAAGGAATAACAACACAAAAAATAAATTGATTCTTAAGGCTAATAGAATATAAGACTAAGTATCACAAAAAACTAAGGCATTGTTGACAAACCCGAAATACTTAACCACCCAAAGACTACTTAAGGCTCACACTACAACAAGGGGTAAAAGGAGAAGAAAATTATGAAAAAAAATGCTTGTCATAAAATGTTCCAAAGTACATGTGAAAGATGATGTTGGACCAACTATTACTATCCTTCGGACAAAAGATCACAATCCCTGGCTGGAATAATAATACTTCCAATGGTAAAAATCATGGAAAAATAGATTAGATTTAAAATCATAAAAATTACCAAAAAAAAAAAAAACGACAGAGTAGTAATACACATAATTGAAAATATTCATGAGACAACTTGTAATAGCTTGAGTTTTGTTCAAAAGATAATTATTCATTGCAATATTTACCAAGGATAAAAAAAAAATTAAGTAGTCCTCTTTCACTGTAAGCGTTGTGATTAGAGTTTGTGATGTATAATTAGTTCTTTGTGATGCAAGACTAAGAGTTGTCTTTCTTCCTCTTCATCATTGAAGCCACCCTCTACTAAAATTGTATCACATACTGTAAAAAAGGAAAATATCAGATTGACACAAAATTAGTGCATTGTCTTTGCATTTTATACCTCAGGTCATCCTTCTGACCAAGTAAAACAGAAGAGTGAAGTTAAATCAATCAATAATTGAGAAAAATGGATAAGAACATAACACATTTTCTTCCCAAAGTTAACAAATGAAAAAAACCACCTCAAGTATTCAGCCGAGTAATGAAATTATTCAAATATGTTGTTATATTAAAAATATTGAATTTTGATATTTCCTTGTTGACTTTAAAGGAATTCCAAACGGTTTTGATTTAACATAAATTAGCAAAGATTCATGTCTCTGCTCCACACACATTCACATGCACATAGAGAGACTAAAAGAAGTTAAGCACATTGTCTCGACATTGACGTTATTTCCCTGCTAGTTGGTGTTTTATACTACAACCTTACTATGAAGCTTTATCCAATAATTTCTGCACAATACTATCCATATTTGCATAATCATGTACAAAGAGACAGTTGAAAGTGCTAAAATGCTTGTTGACTCGGGTCTTTAGTGCAGCGGAGTTGACTGCACTGGAGAAAGAAACACCAAAATTTGCATAACAACATTCATATGGACATTTTTTTACATGAACAATGAATATACATGAAAACCAACAATAAATAAAAGCGAAGTCATGCCTAAAATTGTAGACCATCAAACTCTATGTATCAACTATAAACCAAACCATACTTCAACTATTCTCAGTGGACTAAGCAATTTTCATAGCTACCATATCCTATTCAATTAGACTGTATGGCCCTCAGCCTGAATTGTACACCTTCTTAATCTAAAATCTCAGAATTTCAAACAACCAATTCTTTTATTTTTCTTGAATAAACACTCGATTCCAAATACAATACTTTTTAGATGAACAACAATGAAAACATAGTAAAACCAGTGAGAATTGTGCATGACAAAATAGAAGTCATAGCAAAAAAAACTCTCTCTCTCTCTCTCTCATATATATATACACACACACACACACATACCCAATAGTTATGGATTAACGTTAAATAAGTGAGTGGGTTCATGGGAATATTTATTTTGTCGTGAGTAAAAAATATGGGATTATGTGTTTCCTAATTCAGTTAGACATCTAGAGTATTGCTTTGAAGGATAGTGTAGTTTTTTTTTTCTCACTATTAGACTTCTTTTAAAATAGTTTCCTTGATGAACTTAAATAGTAATAAGTATAATTAAGTGTACCAGCCTTTGAAGGACCTATCGTAATTTGGGTAGATTACCTTATTCCTCAACAGCTCTCCTTCTTCTGAGGTCTAATCAGTTGTCATGTCCAGAACATTTTGTAAGAAAATCTCATTTTATAATAGACCCACCTGAAATTTTTAACATCATAGTGAACTAATTCGCAGGAAGGAGTTAAGCATTAATAATAGTATTTAACACAAACTAAACAACAACGGTGGTTGCGTTGGTATAACAGCCTAAAAAATACACATATTTGCAAAAGATCAAAAAAATGTTCCAATAATTAAGACATTAAAGCAGTGTGTTACATAAATTAAAAAGGCCACAAACCAAAAATGCAGGGAATGCACATAAACTCCTCAAAGGTCCTCCATCAACACCCCTCATCTCTAAGAATTTAAATCTTTTAAGCATAACTTGAAAGTAAAGAGTGTCATTGGTACATGTTCATCAGTATCATCACGAATATATATGGTTACATATTTTTTATAGTAACATCATTGAAATCAAGGAATTTTTGCAAATTAATCTCAAATGCAGTTGTGAAACCTCAGGATATATGGTTCCCAAATGAACCTCCCAATCATTGAAAGTTGGATATTCGTTAGGAATAAGAGCAAGTTTTTCAACCATAAAATCCTTAGAAATTGTTAAGGATTATCTCCAAAACAATGTAAATGAACAATACGAGAATTCATCTCACTCAAAGGAAAAAAAAAAAACTCGTAAGGATATATGAGAACCAGGAAAGACATTCCAGCACAATCAATGCTATCACTTTAATGCCTTTAAGGAACACTTTGCAAACTATATCTAGTTGGTCATCAAAAAATAACTGCCTCGTGCCATTTGATTAGTACCCACAGGTATTCTAAAGAATTTGAGTTGTCTAAATATCAAACATCATCATATCTGTTATGCCTATACAGTTGGATCAAAAATAGAAAGCAAGCCACTAAACTTTGCCACTATAATTGTGTAACATACAGAGTAGCCCAATCCCACCTAAACATAAGCCATGCTACTGTAGTTATCTTCTTTAGTTATAAAAACATTATAAAAATACCAAAACCTATTCATATGAACCAATCAAACATGGGTACATAAAGGACAATGAAAGAATAAAAAATAAAACAACAGCAAGGAAACAAAACCAATGTATGAAAGGCCAGACAGATAGTAGGGAAAGGATTTAGAACAAAAAATTTAGTACCTGTGGAAGCAATATAATGGTTGCACAATTTTTTTCGGCAAGATAATGTGTGTGCGTCTAAGAGAGAGAAGGAAAGGAGAAGTGTGTGAACTGACAACAATGCTGAATATAAAAGATGAAAAATTTTCAAAATTGAAACTTTTGCCATTCTAATCAGTTACTGGTGCATTTATTGCAATCTTGCAAATTAATTATTGGAATATGTATATAGCCACAAAAAGGGCATTAAGAAAAAAAACAGAGAAGTTGGGCAGTTAAGAAAAGATGAATTGATGGATACCTCTTCACCTGATTGTTTTTAATAGTTTAGAATACGCAAGGGGAGAGATGAATACGCAGGAGATTGAATAATTGTAACGACAGAATTTGAGGAGGCAGTGTGATGATATAGGTTTAATTGAGAAATGTTGAGGGATAAAAATAACATAACTACGATTTTGAAGGGTAAAAGTAAGAAAAAAAAGTAAGACATATTTGTATTGTTGATGGGTAAAAATAAAAACAAAATATTTTTTTAGAGATACTCACTTTTTAGAGTAGTATAGATACAGATATAAATAAAAATTTGTGTAAAATGCACTCCCCTTCTCCCTCCAAAAAAAAAAAATCAAAATAATTATTATTTTTTTGTCTTGTGAAATTTGTCAAAATAATATCGAAAAATCGAAGCTATATTATCTTTTCCGCAGTGCCCAAACTACAATCCCCCCCGTCTCTCTCTCTCTCTCTCTCTCTCACACACACACACACTCATACACAAACCTTCTCACCATGGCGTCGATGACTGCATTCGCTGCTCAGATTTCGACCTTGCGTGGACCCAATGACCGGAAAAAGCCTGATCTATCCTCAGGCTCGTGCTGTACTCTCTCTCTCTCTCACTCTCTGGCGGTGTGTGTGCTTGTGACGTTGATATATGCCTATATGTGTTCTTACACAAGTTTTAAAGTAGTAACCTACTTCAGGGTGAAATGGGTATCTAAGTTTATGCTTTTAAATATGAAGATTGGAATTTTGGTAGGTTGTGATTAGTATTTAGAATCTTCAATTAAATGCAAATTTTGAACTTTCACTTTGGTTTGTTCTTCTGTGTAAGATTTCCCTATTGTATGTGAAATTTCCACTATTGAATTTGCAGAAAACCCATTTTTTTCTGTTCCATTTGTGTTTGGAGGTCCAGGCAGGGCTGTATATGTATATTGTTGATTTGAAGAGCTTCTTGGATGTACCTGTGGAACCTTATTTGGTTTCCCGTGCCAACGACTGAAACCTCACTTTAGTTTTTGAAATCAAAATGGATTCTTAGGTTTAGTAATAAGATCTCCTCTTGCAATTTTCTATTGAATTATGAGAATAAAAGAATCTCTCTCTGTCTCTGTTTGTTTTAGATACGTAAGTTCAACAACCCGATGAGTTTTCAAAAAGGGTAAAACATGAGGACTTGATTCTCTCCTCCTGTTACAAATGTGGAATATAATGGTGCAGTAATGTTATAATTAGAAGAAGGCTATTCGGGAAATAAGATAATGAAGAAACCTAAAATATGGGAATACTTCTAATTTTCATGTACTGATGTCAAGGACCCAATATGTATATGATTTAGAGATGGCTTTGGAAGGGAATACAGACCTCATACATTCAGTAGGTTGTTCCCACTCCACACTACACAAGGGTAAAGAAACCGTTGGACTATTGGCTCGGTTGAGAGGGTGTTCCAATTTATAAGGGACTGGTTGCTAAGGGGCTTAAGACTAAATTTCATGGATCTGTCTGACACAAAAATAATCTTTTAGGTATGTTTGAATGGCCGGGTTGGAGTGGATTGTATGTCTAAAAAAATGTCCTTTCCTATCCAACCCAAACTCACCCCGAGCTAGAGTGGATTGGATTTAAATGGGTATCTCCTATCATTTTCCACTGTTTGAGCAGCTCATAACACTTCTATGGGGCCCATGGATAAGGGTGATATAATATATTGTCATTAACTATTATGCCTATGTCCTATACAATTCATCACCATATTTGGTTTATAAATTAGCCTTCATTACATTCCAAACAAAAAAAATACACGTTTATATCAATTATTTTTACTGCTTATTAAAATATAAAATAATTTTTTTTGAATATATTGTAACCATAAACACCATATATTAATAGATAAAATATGGGTGTTCATTTGATAGTATCACAAAATGAAATGAATGTGTATTACCTATTTTTTAAACTGTAAAATGAATGTGTGCATATATGTATGACAAAAGTTTTAAAATGAATGTGTGCAATATGCTCCTAGTTGGTGGATTGAGGACCAGAGAAATGGAGAGAGAGAGGAAGGAGACAAAAGATGCTTTGATGTTGGAGAAATGAATTCAAACAGAAGAAGAATGGATTGGCTTTGGGCAAATATGTAATTTTTTGCACTTATCCGGTCTATGTAAAACATATCCCAACCCCTCTTGGGTTTCATTGAATCCATGTAGGTGGGTTAAAGTTAACTTTTCAAACTAGGTTGGGATAGAATCCGAATGGGTTTTCCGGTGCTTTTTTTACTCACCAAACGTGGGATGAATAGACCCTACATACTTTTTTATCCTATCCTGCCATAGTTATTCTCTTTTAATCTGCGATCCAAACATATCCTTAGAGTTGTCTCTGCAATGAACTCATAAATTCCTTGGTAGATTGTCATGGAATCAAGGTTCTTATTGGAACCATAGGTTATGATCTTGGATTGTCCACTTTGCATGCTTCTTTCCCTTTTTTTTTTTGACCGGGATTTTGATCTAATAGTACTACTTGCCTTGTGAAAGATTTGTCTTTTTTAGGTTTTTAGGTTCAATTCCTCCTAAAAAAAGGTTATGATCTCGGATTGTCCACATTCTTTGGCCGAGTTAAAATTGATCACCACTCTATATGGTACTAAATCCTTAAATATTTTTTTTAATCCTACGTCTTTTCTTGTCTTCTCCCCATGCAATATCAGCATTTTTTATTTTTCATTTTTTCTCTTTTGCTGGTATTCATTTTCCTTATTTATTTTCTTCTTTCTAAACTTTCTTAGTCAGTTGCTTATTCAATTTACTTTCTACAACAAGCAAGATCTATTGCCATGTTGGTTTCCTTTGTGTGGTTGGTTAATTGATATCTATTAACAAGATCGTTGCCTGGTGCAATGGTAAAAGCTTTGAAAACAAGATGAGGTTGTAGTTCAAATATAAGGAATGCCATTTTGTGAAAACTATGTCCAGTGGTAAATTTACACTCAATGTATCCTTCTAATGGATGTTGATTAACCAGGACCACTCTGAGTACGAGGGAGGATATGAGAGTTCTTTAGTGCCAAAATCTAACTTTGGGATGGAAGCCTTTCTCACAGTTGTGTTAACTGGAATTTTCAATAATTAAGACAATATCTTACCTCTTATTTCACTTACCTCTTATTTCAACTCATTACACCTTTCTTAGTGAGTATATGTTTATTTTTCCTAATAAAAGTGTAATGATCCTTGTTCCACCAATTCTCTACTCTGCGTACTACTTAATACAAGTAATATTCCATTTTTTCTTCTTTTTCCATCTCTTTACTGTAAAAAATAGCATCTAGAAGTCATGGTAGTGTTCCTTTTCCCTTCAAAAGTGTGTCCTATATCTACTTTGTTTGTTTAGTTAAAAATATATACAGATTCTATTAAGCAAGAGAATGTTTTTATTATATTACTTGAATTGCTTACTGACATTCCATTTTCAATTTGATGACTTAATGAATATAGAGACTTGTGGCTTTTCTTGGTCACAGTGACTGATAGCATCACCATTGTCCTTATTGTTCAGGTACATGTAAGTAAAAAGTTGCCTTTAAAATGTGCCTCTGGTTGCTCTCTTATATTGACAATGCATAAGGAATTTAAGGCTCTCTGACTTATAATTTTTGAAACACTGTGATGCTCCCTGTTTTCGCTGGTCCAATTTGAGGTCCATGTTGTCTTGTGAGGAGAACCTTTAGGGGAATTATTTTCTTTTTAGATTCTGATTCGATTGATTGTCTGCCTATGTGTATTTATTCATGTGTTTAAATAATCTGTTTTGAGATGATATTTTCCTATGTTTTGCAGTCAAAGTAAATCTGAACACAAATCCTGGTGGTATGTGGGCTTTATCTCGATCTCAGTGTCTAGTGAGCAATCGTAGATCTCTTCACATTTGCGGTCTATTTGGTGGAAAGAAGGATAATAATGAGAAGGGTGATGATGCCCCTTCAAAGGTCAATTGAGTTATTAATTTTTCTGTAGTATGTGGTTGGTAGTGGACATCTTCGTATCAATTATTGATAATTTCATCTATCTCGGACAATGAATACGACTTTATTTTCATTCCTGGGCATCTTAATTGCACATTAACTCATAGTGTTTCAATTATTTTCCGATCAAAAAAATTATTTTCTTTGACCAGAAGATAGCTAAATTTGATTACTGTTTGATTATCAAATATTGACTTTAACCTTGGATTGTGGATTGAAATTTGTTTCTACCACAACCTCCAAACATAACTGTTTCTATAAACATGGCAATCTACGGTAAATAATTGTTGAAACTTTTGAATAAATTTATATGTAGCCCATGGGGAAGACATTAAGAGACCTACAGTATGTAAGTTCATAACATGCGGCTGCAATGCCTCAAATTTGGGTTTAATCTCTTCATGAGCTGAAAATCATCCTTATTTACCAATTTGATGACTGCTAACCAGTAACCACTGAGCCCTTGTGGTAATTAAGATCAAAAAATTGAAAGGAAAATTTTATTTTGACGGTTAGCTGCTATTAGATTTTTGATTTTCATTTTCTTATTTCTGGTTAAATTGAACAATATAACTCTGCAAAAATGTACGGTCCAGTTTTGACTCATCTGTTTAGATATTTATTTCCTCAACTGAAGTGGAGATGACTTATATGTTCAGATTGACTAGTCTTGTTCTCACACTAGTTGCTTTTAGGCAGGCATCATGGGAAACATGCAAAATCTATATGAGACTGTGAAGAAGGCACAAATGGTTGTTCAAGTTGAGGCAGTCCGAGTGCAAAAAGAACTAGCTGCGTATGTTTTATGTAATAGAATCCCTGATTATTTGGAGCTCTATATCTCGCTTTTATATATGATCATTGATTTCCTTTTTTCTTTTTTTTTTGGTTCTGTTTAACAGAGCAGAGTTTGATGGTTACTGTGAGGGTGAGTTAGTAAAGGTATGTAATTGTCTTGTTTTGTTGTTAAACTATCTGACTTGGCCATAAAAAAATAGTTTTAGCTGAGTCAATGGTTAAATGGCATGTAAACCGAGGTGGGAAAGTAGGGCTGTAAACAAATTGAACGGCGAGCCTTAGCCTTTATCATTTTATTGGAGGGTGGATCGGAAGAACTGAGGCTGCTTCAGTGCGAACTGAGCCAGAAGAGCTTTGTTCGAGCATGCCTCGCAGTTTCTGAACTCACAGATTCAGGCCTCGTGGATTGAAGTGAGGGAGATGACCTTCATTCAAGCTTGATTCAGCTGTTACTGGCTAGATTTGCAGGTGCAGCTGGTTGGCTGAATTAGCAAAAAGTAAATTGGAAAAATTTGCATGTCCTGGCTTCAAAATCGCAATTTTGACCTACTTTCTTGGCAACTTCAAATTTGAATTGGTTTGCCTGTGACGGAAATGATTTACATAGACATGGCACATAGGTTTTTGCCATATAGAATGATGTGTTGTGGATGGAATCATTGCAGCACGAAGAATACACATTGGAAAAATTGAAGCAAAACACCATCTTTTGGTCAAATATACTTTTGGAATGCCTTGAACGACATTCTTTAGTTAGTTCAAGTGCCATCTACCATGCCTTAGCGCGATCAATAAGGTGTCTTTTCCTCTCGTGCTTGCCTCTTACTTTCTGACTGGGGAGAGTGCATTTCAAGTACTTGATGCTGGCAGAATGAATGAGATAATTTCAAATACAATACTGCAGTGGATTGTCTTCAACAACCTTTAATGTTGCTAGCTTTCATTTGATTAGAAAATTATTTTTCCCCAAATTTATGAGCATTTAGTAAATGATTTTTAATTGAAGTTTTCTTTAGGTAACACTATCTGGGAACCAGCAACCTTTACGCACTGAAATTACTGAGGCTGCAATGGAGTTAGGACCAGAAGTGAGTATACATATTATACCTGATCCTTTGTCTTTATTCATCTAGATTATATGAACTATGTTAATAATTGCATTTTCAAACATTGTACATGTGCCTAACGTCCTGCAGTTAACATTCAGAAACTCGACCTCCAAATCCTTGAAGTTTTCAACAATAGAATGATGGTTTACAATTGAAAGTGATAGAAACTATATTGAGACAATTACATATATAGATAGTGGCAATTCACTAAATATTAGTTCATTTTCAGGATATAACTAGGTAAAGATGTAAACTTTAAGAAACATTATAGGAGAAAGGCAACCCTACTGCTTTTTCTATAGTAGTTTATAAATCAATGAGTTGCATTAAGACAAATAAACAATTGCAACATGCGCAACTTGAAAAAGGCAATGAAGCAAAAGGTACGTAAATTGTTCTGTACTGTTAAACTCTCTCTCTCAATTGCTTTCTCTCAGTGCTTCTCCTTCAGATAATTCATGCTGCTTTGAGGTTGGTCAAAGTTAGAAAGCTCAATTTAATTAAACTAGTGTCTCAACTAGAGAGAGGTGACAAATACAAAGGATTTTCGTGTCGTGACGGATAAAACACCATAATCAGTATGTGGAGTATAAAATTCTGCATAGAAAACGTATATCACATTTGCAAATATGACATCTGGGTACAAAGTTAAGGTATGCCCCCTCTCTCTCTCCAATGCTTTCTCTCATCGTTCCTCCTTCAGATAATTCATCCTGCGCTGGTTTTTAGTGCCACATCATATGAGAACTCTTGTCTCTTAATATCCTCTCTTTTTCTTTGGGCCAATGCCATCTAGACTTTAGGTGGGCTGTTCATTGCTTTTTCAACCATAGAATCCATCTTTATTGTTCTGAATATAATCCTAGAATGGTGATGGATGAATATCTGATTACATGTGCATGTTCTCTGCAAGATCACAGAGGCTTTGGCAACTTTGATATTTGTTCATACCAGGTCTGGAAAATAGTCAATGGTTATTATACTCTGTAGATGGAACGCTATTTAAGTTTTGGAAAGTCTATTATGAGGTTCAGTTAGTCTAGATTCACAAGGGCTTCCTTTCTTGTCTGATGAGTCAGCTGTATGATTGTCGATGCAATGTGACCCATTTCTGCCAATGGTCAGTGTATTCTTATAGTCAAAAGACTTCTTATTTTTTTCGTTTACATGACTTACTGTTGAGAACTAATGAAAATTTTCTAGCTGATTGGGAATTCTGGATAGGTCATAGGTGTGTTTTGGGTCCCTAAGTCAAGTTATCTTCAAAAAGAGTTTGAAAACCAATTTGGGGTGCATAAGGTCTCAAATTAGAATTTTCTGCTCTGTTTTTTATGCCGCCCAAACATAGAATTGTAATGTCAACTTGTTTCCAATTATTTAGAAATAATGTAGGGGTTTTAATTCCTTAGTCTAATCCCACTTTCTCAGACCCTGAGAGGCGGTAATTTCCATTTCCCTCCCTTGGCCTGTGAACGGAGGACTGAGAGGGGTTTCGTGGACATCAGAACCATGTAAGTGTAGAGAAACTTGATTGAACCAATCAAAGAAATCTCTCGAAGTATGAGAAAAAGAGAAGTGTATTGTTAGACCACTTCAACTCTTGAAAATGAAATTTCCCTCAAAAAGAAAAAAAAAACCTTGAAAATGAGAGAAAGGGGGGAAAAAAGAGGATAGGATTTCCAGAATAAAAAAGAAGAAATGAAAGCACAGCAGGATATTTGGGGGGGGGGGGGAGAGGACCAATTAATAATAGGATCCTACATACTTTTACAAGTGCTTAATGGAATACCATGTTAAGGTAGCAACTACAGCAGAGATTCCATGTCAGTGTGTACATATCTAAAATGTGTAATACATCGTTACGATAGGGGGAAGACTTGAACCTGTGCCACCTGCTCTCAGGGATGGACCACTAACCATTAGGTTATCACATCAGTATCGAGGTTTTTTCTATTTTGAAGACTGAGGAGAAACTGATCAAATAGATCTTTCACTACTTTCAATTAATTCATTTCTTCTTGTCATTATTATTATCGTCTGTATTACCTAAAGAGATGCTAGCTGGTAATTATAAATCTTATTGTATGTAAAACTCAACTGATATCCGTAAAGCTTCAGATGTTGAAGAGAATTATCTGAGATGTTAGTTAGCATTCCATAAATAATTCTCTTCTCCCATGCAGAAACTTTCACTTTTGATTACCGAGGCATACAAAGATGCTCATCAGAAGAGTGTCGAGGTGAATTGTCCCTCTGCTAAAACTCTTGAAACTTTTTTGTATCATTCTCTGAAAAGTTTGGCCTTTCGATTTTTCAGGCCATGAAAGAAAGAATGAGTGGCCTTGCCCAGAGCTTAGGAATGCCACCAGGACTCAGTGAGGGACTAAAGCAATGATCTTTTCCTCTTGAAGGTACAGCCATGACAGAGCTTCAGTTTTGTATACTAGCTAGGCAAATGCCTTCATTTGTACAATGACCTTAAGGTATGTTATTGTTAATTTTCATTAATGTTAATGGATTTGACCCCCGTAATGTCGTTGGTTATAATTAGCTTGGTTGAATAATTTTGAGATTTTGGGTTCGAATATGGGGGCAGCCACTTCGAGAAAATGTTTCTAAAGTTTGCTCTCTCTCCCTTTCAAACCTTCATTAATTATGATTAACCTGAGCGATGTTTTAGATTTGGTACTTGGGATATGTATCATTCCTCGAATGGAAACCTTGATGTATGTTGCACTTCCCTAAGGACTTCTTAGGTAAGTTGAAGGTTGTTGGCTTTGAAAATTTACGTTGTGAAGGATTTGTGCCGACTTAGTGAAAATACGGTGTTAATGCATTGAGCCCCAACCCCTGTATTGAGAAGTGTACATAGATTTGAAGTTACAAACCACTATATTATGTCGTGTGCCTAATGAGATTGAATTGGTACATTAGATGAGGTTTTTCTAAATCATCTTCTAAGGTCAAAACAGTGCTGCAATTCATCTGGGTTTTATTGGCAAAATCAAGCAATGTGGATGGATGGCAACAGGAGTGCTTAAACTTCTCTTAAGGTGAGAAATGAACATGTCTTACTAGTGCACCAAACGCAATTTTTTGTCTCAACAATGTTATTCTTATGATTTTTTTACCCGGATTTTTTTGACCGTCTAACAGCGTAATCACAACTATTGAATGATTAGCATGATCAAGTAGACAGATGGTCCATATGGAACAGATTAGGGAAAATTGATAAAAATGAGATCAGTGAAGGGATCGATACGAAATTAAATTGGTAGGTTTAGGTTTAGGTTTAGGTTTAGTTTTATTGAATTTACGCGGTAATATGTGGATTTTGAGTCAACCAATAAAATAGATCGACACAAATTCGGTTAAACACGAAATAAACACACTGACTAAGGGAAAACGTATTGTGACATTCATCTGACTTTAGCAAATCATCTATAAAAATAAATTTACAACCATAAATCACTACGAGTATAATATTGAGTGTTTTTGGTTGTATCCTAGTCATATCCTATTAAAACATTATTTTACACATTATTATTTTATTTCTTTTTTTTTTTGAAAAAAAACAACTTTCCCTACAAAATTATGACTAAACATTAAAAAAATTACCTTCAAATAGCAAAACATCCCCAACACCAAGGTTGGCAATTTGTTCGCCAAGCCTACACCTTTTACTTTATATTTTTCTTTCACTCCGCTATCAGTTTGTAGTGCCTAAAGGTAACACATCTACATGCTTGCTGCCACATCATGTCGGTTTAATCTATATTTCATCTATTTGTAATCATGTGTAATCGGGGTCCACCAAAAGTTGGTGTTGTGCATAAATTGTGTTCATTAGATTCGTGTCATATTTATCAGATTTCATGCCTATCATTTTTTCGATAAATCTAAACAAATCATTTGTCAAATTTATTAGGTCCACTCGCTTGCTAACTAGATCCTCTGGTATGTTTGGGTAAAAGGTTAAAGTGGGTTAACACCCAGTTGGATTGGCTAATATGGCTGTGGGTTCCACATATCTCTTGTTTGGAAATCAAAATTTGAGGATGGATAGAAATTTTTGGTCTATCCTTGACCCGAATGCTACAATATTTTTTAGCCTACCTACATCGGTTAAATGCAACCCACCTCCACTCTAGGTTATAAACCTTGCCAAGAGAATAAGAGAGGCAATGACATTTTTACCCCTGCATCGACAAACATTCCTACCCTTTCACTTCGTCCAACTATTTTTCAAAAAGGGTCCTTGGCTGGGAGTGGAGAAACGCACAGGCAACGACGACGTGCAAAGGGGATGCTTTTGGGAGGTCTCTTGCTCTCTCTGTTCTCCGACGAAGATCAGTGGTATATTATGTGTTCCCCCTCTCTGACGAATAGGTCTCTTTCTCTCTCTTTCTTCTTCAATTGCTTCTTCATTTTTCTGTTAGCGGCGGCCGCAGCGGGGTGTGCAAGGGTGGGTTGGGCTATGAAATAGAGGGGCGTGTTGGGGTTCTAAATTGGTTTTTTTTTACCCTTTTTTGGTGGGGATGTACTAACGATTCTAGCGGTTTTGGGGAAATGTGGTTGTTTAGTTTTTTTCTTCTTTGTTTTTGTGTTTGATGCAGTAGTGGGGTGTGTATTACTCTTATGGGTCCCTGTTGATTCATCTCAATCAGAAAAGGTGGGGATCTGATTTGTGTATTTTTTAGTTGGTGAGGATGGTCTAGTGGTTTTGAGGGCTTTGGGAGAGAGTTGGTTATTTAGAATTCTTCTTCTTCTTTAAATTGTTTTTGAGGTGTCAGTTGAGGGTGGAGGGCTGGGATGGGGAGGTAGGGGATTTCTTCTAACCAAAAATTTGCATAACAATGGTTATATATATAAAGTTTTGAACTTTTGATCACTTCTTCATGTTCAAATCAAATGTGGGTCATAGCCCAAAAGAAAATTGGTTTTAGGCAAAAAAAAAAAAAAAATCATGTGGATGTTCCTAATTTCTTTGATTAACACCAAATTCAAATTTGTTTGTTATGCAAAAGATTTTTGTGTTTTGCATAGATATCATATTTTCTTTTGGGGTCCAGTTGTTAATGAGGAGTTGTGTATGTTGAATGTTGGATGTCGATGGATTTGTTGTTTTAACCATGCATGCTTTCTGCTTGAACTTTTTTCAGGAGCTGATGCTCTGGTTGCTCGCTGCTTGCTTCTGGACTTCTAGTTGGAGAATTCCTCATATGGACTTTGTTGTTTTGGTGCCTCTTCTTTGTCTAGAAGACCTTCCATCCCTCTGCCATTTTTTTTTTGTTTTTGTCCTTTGGGATGTCAAATGTAATGGGAGAATCCATTTTGTCAAATGTTATTACGTATATGTATATGTGAAAAATGTTTAATTTTGTTAGGATAAACTACCAATCCAAACATAGGATATGATTGAATTTAATTGAATAGAGACATGAGTAAAATGATAAATTATTACAAAATATTTGGTGTAATCTATGAGGCCCACACAATTATACATTTGTTTGCCAAATAAATGTTTGGATTAGATAGCCTCTCTAACGTTGGATTGAGTGAATTTGAGTTGGATGTGTTAAGATATATATATAAAAATTATATCCTATCCAAACTCACTACCCAAACACACCCTCTAAGATTATTAGTCCTGAAATGTGTTTAGAGTTATGAGACTATCAATTGACGGATTATGTTTCATCTATTTTGTTGTTGATTGTATTAAGGGGCGGAGCTAGAATTTTTTTTCTAGGAAGCCAAATCTAATTTAACTGACAATATAAACTAAATATATAGTTTATCAATTCATATTTTCAGTGCACAAAAATATATCCAACAAAGTAATATAAATAATAAAATAAATAAAATAAAGATATGGGAAAAAAATTAAAGATAAACAAAAATAATTTTTAGTACATATTAACTTAGTCATACACTTAATTTGTCATACACTTTTTAACAACTTTTTCTACCTCTCTAGTTAAAGAGTCTATAATGAAATCTGATGAGCCCATATTTAACTGGGTCAAGCCCAACCTCAATTGAAGAG